>CATIWK010094293.1:0-10206 GCA_949634005.1 Mallotus japonicus
CCAGTTTCCGAACCCGTTCTCTGAAGACGGCTTCTGGGTATCTTCCGCGGAATCCAGTTGCTGTTAGTGTGTCCCGGTTTTCATCCGGGTGGCGACTCCATCTCCGATAATGGGCCCCAAAACCCATTTTTGTATCTCCTAGCGGCCCTGAGCCCGCACAGTGCCGTGGTCGCCAAACACTTGGGCGCGCGACGGACCCCGCCGCCTACAGTTAGTGCACCATAAATTTTTATGAATTTTTTTGAACTTAAAAAATAGAAAAAAGTAAAAGTTAAAAAATTATTAAAAAAAAGTCTCTAAACAATTATTTAACGTGACTATATCCACGATAGTTCAAACTGGAGATGTTACTTAAATAAAAACAAACTCGCTTGCTTTGAATACATTATGTCATTTTATTAAATTTGCGACACCTAGGAAGTTAGTTAATTATAATGTTTATAGATATGCTCGAAATATTTTCATTATCTAAGAATAAAATATCTACCATTCGATCACTCATCCAAAGATTAGATGCAATAATGCAAGTTATTTTCCCCCTTCCTGAATGCTGAAAAAAAAAAAAAAAAACTCTTATAAGCAATTTCTATAAAAATTCAATCTACTTCCTATGCATTTTGGCATGACCTAGACTTAATTTGTAAGTTTCCTAAAGCAAAAGTGTGCTTCAACTCCTTGGATGAGGATCGATGGAGATCGCGGAGTCAAGCTTGCATGAATTCTTGACATTCATGAGGAAAAAAAATTACATGCAAATTAATAGCGAGTGCAAGCTTCTTCAAGGCTCTGATTAACAAAGATGGATGTGGAAAACTGAGTTTTATGCAGGTGATGACACTTTACTATATAATTGAGAGCAGAAGGCAGTTTTGTGACAGGGTGCCGCTAGTTCATCAAAGTCGGTGGTGTCTTTTTTCTTTTATCAGAACTATTGGTATCTAGAGCTGATTGAACTTTTTTTTTCCGTACAAAGAGTTGATTGAACTTTAACTTAAATAAACTCAACTTGAATAATGCAGACAATTATTTCTGAGTCCAATTCACTGATATCAAAATCAGTCTCATATCCAAATCAGTCTCATATCCACTCAAATTATTATCGATAAAAATTTTCACAGATTTTTTAGTCCGATTCCTAATATCCACTGAAATTATTATCTACAATCGTAGCAAATAATAATATATTATTTTTTAAAAAAATTAATGCATGGACCTACTTAGTTCGTACGTAAATTAAAATGCATTGACCTATCTAACAAAACCTTAATTAAGGGCCCTTTCTCCGTCCATGCATTGAACATTCTGCTGAGGTTGGGAAGGGTCATTAATTTTTATGTTCACAAACAGTTGAAACAAACAATTAATTTTTGATGGAACCCCTTTTGTCCATATGTCATCTTCATAAGGAAAATTGTGGTGTTAGGATATCATTTCTCCTTCATGAGATATTATACATGTTTCAAGATTTATTTATTTATTTACTGTTTAGTGTTTTAGAACAATATTTATATATTGCCAAATCTAACTTGTAGAAGGGAAAAAAATCGTATTACCCAAGGAAACTCCAAGGAACTTGGAAATGGTTAAATGGTTGAAGGATTTTGTTACAAACACACCCACCGATTCATCAAAAAAAATATATATATATCAGAAAATAATGAAGGAGATAAAAGAGACTGCTAAACCTTACTTTGCCAACTTATCAGAAGAGCAGAAGCATCGAGCAGAAGACCTTAGAGAAGAAGATCTCTTCAATGAATATGGATACAGATAATGATGGAAAATTAGCTTTGAAGAATACAGAGAACACTTCAGGAACCAAAGGGGCTTTGAATCGATTTCTTCTCATGGATTCTTTGATACGCTAGATGAAGATATAGATGCGAACTTGAATAATTGTAATCTATGTAACTAAATATTTTAGCTACAAAAAAAAAATGTTTCGTAAATTGTCCTACCAAAAAATGGCGTGACTAAAAGTTAACAGCAGAATTTAAATGTTCTGTAACTATTTTTCATATTTTTTAACTACATAGATTACGATAATCGAGCTAAATTGTAAAAATATATTAAATTTAGTTGCTACCAAAATATAAATTTTGTAACAGAAAATTTAATTGTTAGCCAGCAAATAATATCTATAGCAAATATAATATATTTAGTTAGAGACTTATTTGCTATTTTATCAGTTTAAAATTTAAATTTTAGTTTAAGATAGACAAAATTTTAGTTGTTTAACATTCAAATTTTAGTTTGAGATGTAGCATTATTTCAAAAAAAAAAATCCTTCAAGATAGAAGAGAACTAGTGATTTCTATTTAATAAATAGAACAAAAAAATTTTTTAATGTTTATTTTCAATTTGAAATTTAAGACTTTTTTTTGTTTCACATTTATATTCTGTAATTAATTGTAGCTAAAATTTTATATAACTAACTACAAATATATTTATTATTATAGCTAATAATATTTACTAGCCGTGGTATCAATCTACATGGCTGAATCTTTATATAACTAGAAAATTAATTATTTTACTGACATTTTCAATTAATCATGAATTTAACATTTAAAACTAAAATTCTAAATAATTAACTACAAATTGATTTGTTTTCGCAATTAACATTATCATATATTATTGAGTCTAATTTATGAGAATCAACGTCGGTGCCTAACTTGGAGATATTATTGTTGTTGGTCTAGACTAATAAGAATCAATTTGAGCATCCAGGTTGTATAAAAAAACAAGGAAATTTCTATAAAAATTCAATCTACTTCCTATGCATTTTGGCATGACCTAAACTACTTAATTTTTAAGTTTCTTAATGCAAAAGTGTTCTTCAACTCCTTGGATGAGGATTGATGAAGATCGCGGAATCAAGCTTGCATTAATTGCATGAATTATTGGCATTCATGTGGAAAGAAAATTACATGCAAATAGCGAATGCAAGCTTCTACAAGGCTCTGATTAACAAAGATGGAAGTGGAAAACTGAGTCTTATGGATGTGATGACACTTTACTATATAATTGAGAGCAGAAGGCAGTTTTGTGACGGATGCCGCGAGTTCATCAAAGTAGTTGTATTTTTTCTTTTTATCTGCACTATTGATATTCAAAGTTTAATTAAAGTTGATGTTTTTTTTTTCTTTTTATTTGAACTATTGGTATTTAGAGTTCATTGAACTCTGATTTACGTACACTCAACTTGAATAATGCAGACAACTATTTTTGAGTCCAATTCACTGACGTCAAAATCAGTCTCATATCCACTCAAATTATTATCTACAATCGTAGCAAATAATTAATGCATGGACCTATTTAGCTCGTACGTAAATTAAAATGCATTGGCCTACCTAACAAAACCTTTAATTAAGGGCCCTTTCTCAGTCCATGCATTGAACATTCTGCTAAGGTTGGGAAGGGATCATTAATTTTTATGTTCACTAACAGTTGAAACAAAAACTTAATTTTTGACGGAACACCTTTTGTGCATATATATGTAATCTTCACAAGGAAAATGTGGTGTTAGGGTAACATTTCTCCTTCATGAGATATTATATATGTTTCAGGATTTATTTATTTATTTATTGTTTAGTGTTTTAGAACAATATTTATATATTGCCAAATCTAACTTGTAGAAGGGAAAAAAATCGTATTACCTAAGGAAACTCCAAGGAACTTGGAAATGGTTAAATGGTTGAAGGATTTTGTTACAAACACACCCACCGATTCATCAAAAAAAAAATATGAGAAAATAATGAAGGAGATAAAAGAGACAACTAAACCTTACTTTGCCAACTTATCAGAAGATAGAGCAGAAGATCTTACAGAAGAAGATCTCTTCAATGAATATGGATACAGATAATGATGGAAAATTAGCTTTGAAGAATACAGAGAACACTTCAGGAACAAAAGGGGCTTTGAATCGATTTCTTCTCATGGATTCTTTGAAACGCTAGATGAAGATAGAGATGAGAACTTGAATATGCAACAATTGTAATCTATACCTTCGGAACAATTTATGGCTAAATCTATAAATTTTTGTAACTAAATATTTTAGCTAAAAAAAAATGTTTCATAAATTGTACCAAAAAATGGCATGGCTAAAAAGTTAATAACAGAATTTAAATGTTCTGTAACTATTTTTCATATTTTTTAACTACATAGATTACTATAAATGAGCAAAATTGTAAAAATATATTAAATTTAGTTTCTACCAAAATATAAATTTTGTAACAGAATTTAATTGTTAGTCACAAAATAATATCTATAGCAAATATAATATATTTAGTTAGAGACTTATTTGCTATTTTATCAGTTTAAAATTTAAATTTTAGTTTAAGATAGATAAAATTTTAGTTGTTTAACATTTAAATTTTAATTTGAGATGTAGAATATTTTAAAAAAAAAATCCTTCAAGACAGAAGAGAACTAGTGATTTCTATTTAATAAATAGAACAAAAAACTTTTTTATTGTTTATTTTCAATTTGAGATTTAAGACTTTTTTTTGTTTCACATTTATATTCTTTAATTAATTGTATCTAAAATTTTATATAACTAACTACAAATATATTTATTATTATAGCTAATAATATTTACTAGTCGTGGTATCAATCTACATGGCTGAATCTTTATATAACTAGAAAATTAATTATTTTACTGACATTTTCAATTAATCATGAATTTAACATTTAAAACTAAAATTCTAAATAATTAACTACAAATTGATTTATTTTCGCAATTAACATTATCATATATTATTGAGTCTAATTTATGAGAATCAACGTCGGTGCCTAACTTGGAGATATTATTGTTGTTGGTCTAGACTAATAAGAATCAATTTGAGCATCCAGGTTGTTGATGTAGGTTGCTAGTTTTTAAGCATAATATCCTTGTATTAATGTCTAACGTTAATACATGTACTTGTGTTTTCTTTATGTTAACAAATTAGATAAGCATGTTTGATGTGAACTGATAAATTATGCAATTTATTTGGCACATCCTAATTGAAGTTTGTTCATTTAATTGACCCATAAGCTGTTTTCATCTCCATGAAACCTGCCAAGAACTGACCTATTAAAAAATGGAATAGTTATGGAATTTATCAGTCTATTTTATTGAATTAATTCATACTATGATGTAAAATAAAGCAACTCAATATCTATTCAATATACCTTGTGGTAAGACTTGTAATAGATTGTTTTAAATATTTCATACTTGACCAATAAAAATATTGTCATCACGTGTATCGCTAGGTAAGAATTTTTAAGAATAAATATAAAAATTCTTTTTCCCATATTTATTTTATTTTGAGTATATAAAATGAAATTTTTTAGACAAGAAAAAAAATAAAATTTATACTGACCTCATCAAATAAATTAATAACTAATCGAAATATTACAAAAAAAAAAAAAATTCCAATAGCTTATTTTTTTGCTTAGAAAAGTTTAATATTTCCAAAAATATAAGTAATTTTTTTAATTCGAAACTCTATAAATAACCCCATTATCAATCCTTAAAATAAACAACCGAATTATCTTCCCTTAATCACAAAATTAACCCTCTAATCCTTTATCGCTATATTATATATCTAAAGCTTTTAGCTTTGCGATGTTGTAACTGTTTGAACCTTTCCCAGATAAAATACCCACTTTGAAAGATCTTTTCTTTCGCATTCTGCAACGTCACAAACCTGAGAAAAACGCAACAGACATACCCATATCATAAAAATCCGACCTTTGAGTAATGCAGACAATTATTTCTCAGTCCAATTCACTGACATCAAAATCAGTCTCATATCCACTCAAATTATTATCGATAAAAAATTTCAAAGATTTTTGAGTCCGATTCCTAATATCCACTCAAATTATTATCTACAATCGTAGCAAATAATAATATATTATTTTTGAAAAAAAATTAATGCATGGACCTATTTAGTTCGTACGTAAATTAAAATGCATTGACCTATCTAACAAAACCTTTAATTAAGGGCCCTTTCTCCGTCCATGCATTGAACATTCTGCTAAGGTTGGGAAGGGTCATTAATTTTTATGTTCACAAACAGTTGAAACAAACACTTAATTTTTGATGGAACCCCTTTTGTCCATATGTCATCTTCATAAGGAAAATTGTGGTGTTAGGATATCATTTCTCCTTCATGAGATATTATATATGTTTCAGGATTTATTTATTTATTTATTGTTTTGTGTTTTAGAACCATATTTATATATTGCCAAATCTAACTTGTAGAAGAAAGGGAAAAAAAATCGTATTACCTAAGGAAACTCCAAGGAACTTGGAAATGGTTAAATGGTTGAAGGATTTTGCTACACACACACCCACAGATTCATCAAAAATATATATATATATCAGAAAATAATGAAGGAGATAAAAGAGAGTGCTAAACCTTACTTTGCCAACTTATCAGAAGAGCAGAAGCATCGAGCAGAAGATCTTAGAGAAGAAGATCTCTTCAATGAATATGGATACAGATAATGATGGAAAATTAGCTTTGAAGAATACAGAGAACACTTCAGGAACAAAAGGGGCTTTGAATCGATTTCTTTCATGGATTCTTTGATACGCTACATGAAGATAGAGATGAAAACTTGAATATGCAACAATTGTAATCTATATATTTGGAACAATTTATGGTTAAATCTATAAATTTTTGTAACTAAATATTTTAGTTACAAAAAAATTGTTTCATAAATTGTTGTATCAAAAAATGGCGTGGCTAAAAGTTAACAGCAGAATTTATGTGTTCTGTAGCTATTTTTCATATTTTTTTAATTCCATAGATTAAAATAATTGAGCTAAATTGTAAAAATATATTAAATTTAGTTGCTACAAAAATATAAATTTTGTAACAAAAAAAATTAATTATTAGCCTCAAAATAATATCTATATCAAATATAATATATTTAGTTAGAGACTTATTTGCTATTTTATCAGTTTAAAATTTAAATTTTAGTTTAAGATACATAAAATTTTAGTTATTTAAAATTTAAATTTTAGTTTGAGATGTAGCAATATTTAAAAAAAAAAAAAAAACTGTATCCTTCAAGATAGAAGAGAACTAGTGATTTCCGTTTAATAAATAGAACGAAAAATTTTCTTATTGTTTATTTTAAACGTGAGATTTGAGACTTTTTTTGTTTCACATTTATATTTTTTAATTAATTGTATCCAAAATTTTATATAACTAACTACAAATATATTTACTATTACAGCTAATAATATTAACTAGCCATGGTATCAATCTACATGGCTGAATTTTTATATAACTAGAAAATTAATTATTTTACTGTTATTTTCAATTAATCATGAATTTAATATTTAAACTAAAATTCTATATAATTAGCTACAAATTTATTTATTTTCGCAATTAACATTATATAATAGCCAAAATGTCAAATATCATGACTAAAATTTTAATCTTAACTATAGAATAGTTTGTGTTTATGGGTAGTCAGTATTATTAGCTATAAAATAGTTCATGCATGTATAAATTATTATAATGAATCATGACGAATTTACCTCTGTTCAGTACCTGTGGTCCAGCGATAGAGTTCACTATTGTAATAACTGTGAAGTGTTTTTAGCTGGAGTTTATTTCACTTGTCTTGAATGCTTCAATGGTTCGGGCGATATTTCTGATCTTTGTTACGGCGATAAAAAAAAATAAAACATGAAATGCCATGTGTTTCTTGATAATTATGCATTGCTTGAAGCCAACTGGAACAGGGTTTCAGCAACTTAGGTAAGGAAAATTAATATATGTTTTTTTAACCATATATTGTCACCTTTGGTAGAACTGATAATTGTTAGTGTTATTAGAGAAGATAAATTTATCTATTCCAAGAAAAATGATTGAGAAAGTTCCAAGACTTCAACTTCAAACCATTTAATAATATGGTCTAAAGGTGTAAGAAAATTTGATATTAGAGATTGAATTTTCTGAACTTCTATTTTCATTTTGGCTATTTCGGCTGACCTGAGGTTGAAACAAAGAGGTCGGTATACAGCAATTAAAAAAGAAATTAAGCAGCAGCAGCAAACATGAAAAAGGGTAATGCATACGAGGCAATATAAATGGTATGTGAGACAATTTTAGTCCTCAAACATGGTTCACTTGTTATCTTTGAAAATTATACGTTCAAAATTAATATCAAAATTAAGCTCATTCATTCAAATTGTTATAAGAAAAGGTACACAAACATCCTTAACGTTGTGCTCTAATCTCACATCTATCACTAATATTTTTCAAAGTGCAAATATACCCTTATATTATATATTTAAGCCCCTCTTACAAACAGTGTTAATTCTCACCGTTAGTGTGGTCCACTATTACTTATGTGCACAAAGAAAAATATTATATAAAAGTATATTGTTGCCCCTGATGTTTGTAATAAGGAACAAATTTACCCCTAACGAAAATTTAAAAATATTTTAACACAAAAATTTTTCAAAAAATATAAATTTTTATCTAATAAAAATATTAAATAAGCATTTATTTTTTATCCTCATGAAATCTACTAATACTAATATAATATTAAAATAATTTACATCTGATTCTTTATGGAATTTTTTTGAAGTTTTGTCCCATTAAAAAATTTAGAAATATTTAAATAAAAATTCATTTCATTCTATATGAATTTGTATAATATATATATATATATATATACGTTCTTGGCGTTCCTGGCGTTCTTGGTATCAGAGCCCGGGGGGGATTGAGTGATTTCTACAGTTTTTGTTTCCATGTTATGAATAGTGTTTATAGGGTGTTGTTACGGTGAGTCTTTTGGTCATAGGTGGTCCCAGCCATAAGTCCCGAAGAGGGAGTGAGACCGTTGGTTTAGCCTGTGAGTTGTAGTCGTAGCATCCTTCTATAACCCTTACTCTTACTATGTATCCTATCTTCGGTAGAACCACTTCTTCTTCTTCTTCTTCTTCCTCTACTTCCTCATCTGCTAAAGTTCAAAGGAATCTAGTCAATAGTGATGAAATCACTATTGAAGACTTTGACAAATGCATTGATGATTTCAAACTCTCTGAGATCCATAAAGATCATGTTTATAAGACCCCTAGAGTTAATTTCTTCAAGTCTGATTATATAATCAGAACTGAAGAAAGAGATATCCAGTTATGTAAAGCCCGTGATGAAGTAAAGCTTCTTTCCTCTACCTCTCTAGATAAACATAAAGCTAAAGGTTTTCGTTACATCCATATAGGACTTGTCCAGGTTGGTATAAAGCCTCTAAACAGAGAAGGATTGAATACTTCTATCCTTGCTGCTCTTAGAGATAAAAGATTTAGAGACTTTGAGGATTCCCTCTTAGGAACCATAGAGTCCAGTCTTTGTAAAGGACCTATATCATTTGACTGTTATCCAAACTTTACAGTTTCTTTAAACGATGAAAATCTTTTAAAGTCTTTGGTTTTATAGATCCAGACCCATAATTATAAAATGGAGGATGGATCTATTCCCATTGCATTAATTTTTAAAGTTCATTATAAAGCCATGATGTCTGCTTTTAATACAAAAAGTCGATTTCATAGTAAGAAAAGAGAAACCCTTCTTCTCCAAACTGATATGACTAAAGCAAATGTGGTTATCCCTAAACCTATCCAATGGAATCAGATAACATTTCCCCAAGACTGGATCTTGGAAAGTGCTACTGAACCAAAATCAATAGCCATAGAAAAAAAAAGCCCCAAACACACAGATAAAGCATATCACCCAGTTCCAAGACGGAAGAGTAAAAATCAGCTTCGATAGAGCCTCTTCTAGTGCTAGATTTTCTGATACCTCATCATCAGAATCTTTAAATCTGGGAAGAATCTCACAAATACCTTCTGTTATAAACCTTCCATATAAAGAACAACCTTACCAACACCAAGATCTACCCAGAATCATCACCTCTCCCTATACAGAACAAGTAGATCTTTACCCCAACCTTCCTCCTGTCATAAATTTACCATATACTTCAGCCAGATACTCTACATCTGACTTACCCCCTACATCTCTTAGAAATATAGACCACAGTACCAATATAGCTCGATCGATCTATACTGAGCCTCAACAAGAAATAAAGTCTCCTTCACCTCCTGCTTCCCCTACTGCATCTGCTATCACAGAAAACATAGCTCCTCATGAGCTAAATACTATTGATAAAGTTTTTACTCCTAATAAAGCTCTCTTGCAT
>CATIWK010094311.1:0-10104 GCA_949634005.1 Mallotus japonicus
AAAAATTGTTAATTTTCCTTTTCTTGATTGTTGACTTGCAAATCTTGAGATTCTTCTTTATGAGTTATTCATGTATTGCTTATTAATGCAGCAATTTTTAAAAGTAAGCCTACGCACTAATGAAGGTATACATACAGATACAAAGCAAAAGTTTATTAAGAATGATGAAAGGGAACGACTATGAAGTCGATATTTATTTATTTTTTTCAAATGATTTTAAAAATATATATTGTATGTTTAAAAATAAAATTTATTTTCTTCAAATATATAGTAATCTCCTAAATTAAAATCATTGAAAAAATTGAGCAAATTTAGTCAATTATTTGAACTAATCCTTATTCCAAAAAAAAAATAAGAAGAATTAATTATTTTTTTATTTGAAGAATTGACTATTTGAGATTTTTTTTTTTGAAAAAAACTATTTGAGAATTGAGAGCAAGGAAATGCTACTAAAAAAATTGAAGAGTAAATTTAAGATGGAAATATCCTTTTAATTGCAAAAGTGATTAAAATTACTTTTACGAAATGGTCTTGTACTACATGTTTGCACTTTGATCATTACTCTACACAGCAAGGTTAATTAATTCAAGCCAAAAACAAATTAAAAAGAATAGTAATTGATCTTAATTGAAAGAATTAAAAAGCTTGAACAACTAGACACACCATCTGCCCTATGTGCGAAACCTTGAGCTAGCCAGGCAATAACACAAGAGAATCAGAAAATTTTTCAAATAATATTAATATTATTTCATACAAACATCAATTTAATTTAACTTATTGTTGTTTCCTTATCTTGTTTGATTTAAATGTGGATTAAAATCTTATAGAATTTATTTACAAATTTAAATGGGTATATTTGATTTAAATGAAAATATTGTAAATTTTATTTTTAATTTTAATTTTTTAATTTTATAAAATTATTTAATATTAAAAAATTTACCACTTTCATCAGTGATAACTTTTCTCCAAAATTATTTTGGAATATAGATTCGATTTTTGCCATCATCAATTTAAATGGAAGAAATTTGTCCCTCTTATACGGTACATCAAATGTTAGATTATATAATCTCTCCGGTAAAAAAAAAATCAAAATATTTGAAAATATTGTAATTAGACCATGACATGATTAACTGACTTTTTTTTTTTTGGAAATACATTGATTAACTGATTTGAATTAAGTAATTGATTGACAATACATCTACAAGTAGGGTACAAGAGAATTTATCATTTTTTTTCCAAGATTTCAATAATTTTTTTTTTTTTTAGCCTTTACAATTTTTCCTTGTACTAAACAAAAATTAATCATTGTTAAAAAAAAAAAAAAAACAAAAAAACAAAACAAAAATTAATCATACAATACTCCGCACCGAGTGGATCTTAGCTCTGTCCCGATATGTCGTTTGGAAAAACAACGATCCCTTCCTTATCAAAATCAATAGAAGATTTACACGACGGCGGTAGCGAATACCTAGAAGAGAATCCGCGACCAACAAGATCCTCATCGTAATGACCATTTTGCCCCGGACCCTCGTCAAAATTAAGCGCATAGCTCAAAGGGTCATAACGGAATTTGTTATTCTCGTGCCCGTAAACGTTTCTTCGCTTCTTGCCGATCTTCCTGATAAGCGTTTTCCATCTAGGCCCGGCGACAGTCTCCGACCAGTCTCTCATTTTCTTCCACCCACGTTCCCACCACGCTTCTGCATTACCGGCGGCAGAGGTGGCAGTGGTTGGGGAGGTGGGGTTGCTACTTTCAAGAGGGTTACGTTGCCAAAAAACGGAGGAAGAAGTAGGAGAAGAAGGAGGTTCGGCGGTTAAAATAAATGGAAAACAGAAGCAGCAACGCCTCTTAGCGAAAGCTGTCTCGTGAATATCATCGGAGGTCTGAGCCTGTGGCGTAGACATAATAATAACCAATAAGAATAAGTTGAAAAAGATTTGATGGGGGTACAGAGAGAGAAATGTTAATTCTCTCCCTGTAATCCCCAGGGCTGTGGCGGTGCCGGCCCTGAAGGTTTCGTTGTTTGGGTGGGAAATAAGCTAGTGGTTGTTGTTGGGCGTTGGTGAGAGCAGAGAGTGCGGAGTTATTTGAGGGTGGTCGAAGAAAATGAGAGGTGGGTTGGGGTCAGGAGTGTGTAAGCATTTGCTTGCTTTCTATTGGAAAATATATGTATACATATATGGCGGAGAGAAGGAGAGTTGACAGTTGACAGGTGGGTTTTTGCATGAAATGGAGAATGTCCATTTGTTTATTTTATTGGAACAGCTCATCATTGTTGAGTATACTCCGATTTTATTATATGATCACATTGCTTATATATATATATATATATATATATATATATATATATATATATATAAAGAGATTATCTATAACTTCATTTCGATACTGCTTTGATACTAATTGAAATTGCATTGCTACGTCACAAGAATGATAGCTATACTGATTCGGTATATTGTAAAGAAATTAACTTTGATATAATATTGACGATCTCACAAAGATTCAATATATATATATATATATATAATTTAAATTAATTTTATTTATTTTAATTTAATTCTATTAAAACCATAAAAAGAATGAAAATCTTTTATAATTAATTTAACATATAAACATATATCACTATTTGAATTTAAAATATTAAAAAATAATTTTAGCAGCTAATATCAACGTTGTTGATTAACCTATTGTATGTTTGATATTATTCAATCAATGTAGCTATTTGATATATTCTACATTTTTTTTTTAACAGAAGATATATTCGACATGGATCACGATACATGTCGCAACTCGCGACATGTACAGTGCGTCGCGAGTTGCGACTTTTCTAATTTTACCTTTTTTTTTTTTCAATTTTTGTTTTTTTGAAAATTTAATTTTTTTAATCTAAAACCTAAGTTGCACACGGGTGAACCCGTTGTCTATTGGTGAATTTTTTTTTTGAAATCTAAAATCTAAGTTGCACACGGGTGAACCCGTCGTGTAAAGATTTAAACACCTGTAACTTGTAAATTTTTTTTAATAATTAAATGGAAAAAAGTAAAATATTTTTTTTAAAATCTAAAATCTAAATTGCACAAATGTGAATCTATCGTGTAAGGATTTAAACATCCGAAGCCTATAATTTTTTTTTTAATAATCTAATAAAAAAAATTTTTGAACTAGGGGAAAATAGTAATTGTGTCGCGAGTTGCGACGCACTGTAGCGTTGCAACTCGGGACACAAATCATTTCCCATTCTACATTTGTATGGCATAAAATTAACGGTATAATCTCCATGAGAAACAAAAGTGGGTTTGCGGTTTGTTCTTGAGACTGTTGGATAAGTATACTTTTTGTTTCTTTTTCTTCAATCATATAGTTGAAAAAGCTTGGCCTTCAACACTAGAAGTTGCCTTGTTAACGCTATTGAGTCAAAATAAATACTTTTTTTTTAAAATGAGTATATATGATCAAATAATGTTTGTTTTTCAATAAGATGATTATTCTTTTTCAAGTAGATGAATGCATGTATCAGAGTTTTCATGCAAATCTTTGAGGACAACTTTAAAGTAACTTTAACGTTCCCTTGCACAATACAAATTAAACATGGGTGACTAAGAATTCGCATGATGCATGTTGATATTAGCCATAATTTTAACCTTCATTTCTGGTTGTGGATGTAAAATTTGACAGTGCCTTCTTCAATTAACTTTGTCATAATGTTTTTCACTATAAATTTTTGGTTGAGAATTAAGAATCAATTTAGGAAAGTGCAAAATAAATAATGGTAATATTTTACTTCACGGTGGTGATGCAAATGGTAATATCGTGGTTAATAAAAGTATCCTTTTTGTTAAAAAATCTGTAAGCAAATGTAAAATAAAAACATCTCCCATAGCATGTACCGCTATCCAACAAATAATAATTAAAAAGTAAAAAAATTCTATAAGAATAAGATGGATTTTGCATGTATTAATATCTAGAGTTCTTTATATAAATGCCCTAAAAAGGAATGCTAATAATATCAAATGTTCCCTTTTTCAATAAATTACACACATGTCCTACCTTTTCAAAAATTATACGTGTGCCCCATTGTTATCCCAACAGTGTCATCTTTTTCTTCTTCGTATTCTTGTGCTTTGTAGACATGTTTTTTTTTTTTTTTTTTTTTTTTTCATAGAGTGAGTTCTGCTTTGGTTAAAAATCAATGGTTAAATTCCCTTCTTTTAATTTGTTTGTTAAATTCTCTTCTTTCCCATATTTTTATAAACTCTCAATATTAATTTGTCCCTCAAATCGAGGATTTAACCCTCGTCTTCATCATTATACCATGTATGCTTTGATCCTCTTTCTCTATGAAATTTCTCTATTTTTTTTTGGCTGCATTTGATGACTTCTTGAGTTGTATTATCATATTGCTACAATTGTGTTATGGGTTTAGGTGAAATTAGGTTAGGGATGGCTGAGTTTTTGGAATTAAAACCAAAAAGAAAACTGCCCATGAGATGAAGCAGAGGTTAATGAAATTGGAAAAGGATAGAAAGAGGGACAGATGGACTGATGAGCATGGTGAGGATTTTACTCGTTGTTTCTTGTTTGATCAGCCTGTCTAATTGGACCAACGCTAAATGAATGTGACTTGGATTTAGTATCTGGTTCTTGAGTTTTGTAGTGAGATCTAAGCTTAGACTGGTCTATTTCTTTGTTAATTTGATGATTTTGAGATTAATGCTTCATACACATTAGATTTGCTTTGGTTACTCTATATATTGAACATCTTGTCTTATGTTTAGTTCTAATTTAATTCTTTATGCTATATTATAGTATACAATGAGTATACTATTCATATATTATTTGTATATTAAAAATAGTATATAACAAGTATACTATTTGTATTTTTTTTTATTTCTTATACACTTCAAAATTAAAAAAAAAAACTGATAATTTGAGTAAGTATATATTATTAAAAAAATTGTCAAAATGATAGTTTTGCTTGAGCGTGTATTCAATTAATAAATAAAAAATAATTGTATTCAATTAATTAAAATAAAATAAATAAAAATACTATTCGTATATTAAAATAGTATACTATTAGTATATTTTTGTTTCTTATACACTTCAAAACATAAAAAAAAAAATGATAATTTGAGTAAAAAATAGTTGTCTACTATTTCATAAAAAAATTATCAAAGAAATAGTTGGTCTTGAGTAATAAATAAAAAAAATATTTGTATTCAATTAATTAAAATAAAACTAATTGATATATGCATATTCAATTAATAATCAAAGAAATAGTATATTAAAAATAGTATATTTAATACAATAAATATACTATTCATATATTTGTTTTTGTCTCTTATACACTTCAAAATATAACAAAATTTGATAATTTGAATAAGTATATATTGTTAGAAAAATTATCAAAAAAATAGTTGCCTTTGAGAGTGTATTCAATAGTATATTATTCGTATATTAAAAATATATTGATCTAGTTAACCCGACTTTAAAACAAAATTTAATCATGGATAAGGAGTACGATGTCATAGTGTTGGGAATTGATCTCAAAATAATGCATGTATTCTTATTCATTTATTATATGAATAACATATCGGTCACGGCACGTGACCATACCATTTGTATATTATTCATATATCAAAAATAGTATACAACAAGTATACTATTTGTATATTTTTTGTTTCTTATACATTTCAAAACATAATACATATATATATATATATGATAATTTGAATAAGTATATATTATTAGAAAAATTATCAAAAAAATATTTGGCCTTCAATGTGCATTTAATTAATAAAATAATAATTTTATTCAGTTAATTAAAATAAATGAATAAATAAAAATACTATTCGTATATTAAAAATAAATATAAATACCTTCATTATTAGCTTCAACTCTTTTAATTTTTCTTCGTCTAAAGATCAAGTTAAATAAAGAATTCAAGAAATGCTAAACACAATATACACACATACACACACATACATGGATTCCTTACAAATTTCAGATCTTTTATTCTCTTATTCCTGTCTCTTCAAAATTTTAATTATTTATTAAAAACTATTTTTGATTTTGTAATTTGAATATGTTGATTGTAATTTTTTTTTTCAAAACTAAGTCATGTGTATTTTTTAGTCATTTAATTTTAATAAATTTTAAATTTAATAATATGTACTTTTAGTTTGCATTAATGGGTCTTGCATTGCTTTTCATAAAAAATTATGAAGCACTTGTCGAATATTATAAATATCATCATGCAAAAAGGGAATGAAAATAGAAAGGGAGGAGAAAAAAATATAAAATTAAAAAAAGAGGAAAGAAAAGGGTTATTTGTATAAAAAAAAGTACTTTTGGCAGTTTAATCACAACATTTCAAACTTGGCAGAATAAAATGTGAATTTTTAAAAATTTGGTCATCAAAATTGTTTGACACGTATGAAACGCACCGTTTCACTTGAAATGCTGAGCGTTTAGCTCGGGCCTCACCATCGTGTCCTCCTCCTCCGCTTCCTCCATCGCCAACCAGAGTGTCTCCGATCTTTAGATTCTATTAGGTTAGATTTGGTGATCCTAAAAATCAAACCAAGTGAGCTAAGGTTAGCTTTGGCTCTACTATGGGTTCCAAGCCATGGCTACATCTAGCTCCTACCTATCATCCATTAGAAACTTACTGGGATACAGATGAAGGTGCTCTTGGTCCTCGATGTGGCCATACTTTAACTGATGTTGCCGCTACCAATACTTACGGTCGTAGACTTATTCTCTTTGGCAGAACTACCACAATTGAAGGTGGTGGTTCTTCCTCCGCCCCTAGCATCAGTTGCGCTTCTTCTCTGTTCCACTTCTTCTATTATTATTATATGTTGGTCGCTTGCTTAATTAAATTTTCTAATGCTGTTGATTCAATTTTAAGATTAGCAGGAGTTACCAATTCTGTTCATTCTTATGATGTTCTTACTAGAAAATGGACAAGGTCTAGCTTTATCCTGCCTTTTGTCATTTTGATTTTGATTTTGATTTTTTTGAAGCTTAAATTAATTTTACGTGTTATTGTCTGATCAGAATGCGACTTGCCAGTGAATCACATATTTCACTTCTCCTCTCCTCCTTACCTCTCCCTTCATCACACACTTCATTGTCTCCCCCTTTATCATCCAATTGCTCATTCCACTGGCGCTGATCAGGATACGGATTTTTCATCCCCTTCACGTCCATAATACTATTCTTATTGTTATTTTCCATTGTTAACTCAACTGCAAACCATTCATTTTCATTTTCTTAAAGTTCTTGTTTTTCACTGTCGATGATGATGAATTTATATATAGAAGCTCCTGATTTAGGGTTTAAAAAGCTCATGATTTAGGGTTTAAAATCTAAATGGAACCGAAGAAGGAGGACGCAATGGTGGAGGTGGTGAGGCCTGAGCTAAATGCTCAACATTTCAAGTGAAACGGTGCGTTTCATACGTGTCAAACAATTTTGATGAGCTGAAGTATTCACCCAACTCAAGTCTGACATGCAAGCATTCGTTCACTGGAATGTCGATCCGCGTTTTGAGTTGTAAATTTTTAATAATTCATATTTTATTCTGCTAAGTTTGAAATGTTGTGATTAAACTGCCAATTGCACCATAAGTCTTTTTTTATTCAAATAACCCAAAGAAAAAAGAGGAGAAGGAAAAAGAAGGAGAAAATAAAAATAAATAAAGAAAAAAATAAAAAATAAAAAGGAAAAATAATAGGAGAATAAAAAAAGGTGGAAATAAAAAGGGGAAATGAAAAAAGAAGGGAAAATAATGAGAAAATAAAAAATAAAAACAAAAACAAAAATTAAAAAAAAAAGACAATATGCAATATTTTTCTCATGGACCAAAAGATAATCAATTCAAATCAAAAGAATTTAAAACAAAAGAAAAAGAATAGGAAAAGAGACAAAATAGAAAAAGGAAAAAAAAAGGGTACGGCTGAAAATGAAAAAAACACACGTGTAATTAATAATAAAAGAAAGACTTTTAAATGTAAACCAGGCCCAAAACTATACTATTTTTGTAATTTTCTCTAATATCTATTAAGTAGCACTAGGCTTTTGTGAACTTTTATGCTTTCAATGTACTAATTATTTTTAGGGACATTTTCATAAATATAAAAAAAAAGGAAAACTTTTTCAAAAAACACGGGGCATTAAAACTTTATTTCAAAATTATTAAAACAAGGAAAATTTTGTTTTTCAAAAATACAGTATTCTTCTTCTTTCTTCTTCTATTCTCTTTTTCTTTTTTTTTTCTTTTCCTCTCTTTTCATTCACTCTTACATATCGTTAGCATCACTTCAAAACAAGAACTAAATGGAAGAAATTTTCTCTTCAAGAATTCTCTTATTTCATCTATCAAAGGCTTCCTCTACTCTCTTTCCTTCTCCATCGCCACTGCCACCACCACCACCACCACTGCTAGTTAACCTCAAAGGTTCAATCTCCACCATCTGATTATAGTCAATGAGGCTACTAATTTTTCTTTAATTTGTTTATCTAACTTTTCTTTTTCTCGATTTTTTTCCTTCAATAGCCAGCATAATCTTAAAGACAAAGAAAGTAGAGAGAGAAAGCAAAAGAAAAAGATGAATAAAGTGAGTGAATTTGAGAGTTAAATTGCATTTTGAGGTTTTCATAGCTAAAGACTTGAACTTTATAATTGTTTTGGGAGTTGGAATTTGAGTGTTGTAATGGATATGAGTGTGTGTGTTTTTTTTTTCTAGTTGTTTTGGCGGTTATTTTTCTGATTATTTTTCTGGTTGTTTTTGTTTTTTTAGTTTTTGAGCTTGTTTTGCAGTGATTTTTCTACTTGTTTTTCATGGTTATTATTCTGGTTCTTTTTCAGGTTATTTTGGCGGTTATTTTTGGTTAGTTCAATTTTCAATTTTATGAGGTTGTTTTGTAGTGGTTTTTCTGGTTATTTTTATGATTGTTTTAGTGGTTGTTTTGGATGTTATTTTTTGGTTGTTTTCGCAGTTGTTTTTATTTTTTGCTGGTTCTTTTGCAATTTTATGAGTTTATTTTGTAGTGGTTTTTTGTTTATTTTTACGGTTATTTTCATGGTTGTTTTGAAAAATAAAAAATAAAAAAAACTACTGCAAAACAACTTCATAAAACATAAAATTGAAGCAAAAAAAATAAAAATGGCCACCAAAACAACCACAAATATGCTGTACAAAATGAAAAGATGAAGGAAAAAAAGGAAATAAAAATAAAAATAACGAAAAAAGAAAAAAAAGAAGAAAAAATAAAAAATAAATAGTCAAGAAGGAGAAAAAGAGAAAAAATAAGTAAAATTGAAAAGAAAAAAATAGTACAGATAAAGTTGAAAAAAAAAAGACACATAAAAAAAATACAAGTGACTGTAATTTTAATAATATTTTACATAAAACTTTGGATGTAATTTTTCCTTGTTTTTAAGGTTGTGTTAAGGTGTGGTCCAACACAACTTGAGTCTGGTCTATGTAACTGTCTTCAAGAAATATCCATTTGGGTTTGCAATTTGTCTTATAAGAAAGTTGTTTTCTGGAGACTTCTGCATTATGGTGGGTGAAATTTGGGCAAATGCATATACTACAATAATTGCATTTTGTGAAATTAAAAAATATATATATATCTCTTACAACATAAAATGAGAAATATCTTAGTCAAAGTTGTTAAAATATATATATATATATATATATCTTAGTCAAAGACAGGACAAAGTTAAGTCACTTAAAAAAAAAGAGAAATTATAAATTTGGTTTCTGAATTTTTGTGGTTTTTCTATTTGAATGTCTGAATTTTAAAAAAATATATCAATCAGATGTATCTGACCTATTTTAAGCTGAATGTGTACTTAGTTAGTTTAAACGGGATCCACTTTTTCCCATCTCATATGTTATTTTTTTCAGTTCATCCGTATTTTAGTGTTTGGACTTTGAAAAAACATATTAATCAGATGTATCTAACTTATTTTAAGCTGATTGTGTGCTTAATCAGCTCAAACGAGGTTCACTTTTTTCTAGCTCACATGCCAATTTTTTAAACTCATCCCTCACTATTGTACACTTAAAAAAGGTAAAGATAGCTGGAAA
>CATIWK010094372.1:0-17592 GCA_949634005.1 Mallotus japonicus
CTATTTATTATTTTTGAAGACATATTTAATTTAAGTTGATTGTATGTATTTATTTGATTTGTATATTTTAAGTAATTTATTTTTATATTCTAAATAACAATTTTTTTAATTTTGAAACTTACTATTATTTAGAATATAAAAATTAAGCTTATTAAACAAAAAATTACCCATAGTCTTCAATAATTATTTTTTTCATAATTATTTAGAATTTGAAAATTAAACTAATTAAAGTAAAAATTACCCATAGTATTCAATAATTTTTTTCAGTAAAAATAGCAAAAAATTATGAAATATATCAAATAAATTATTATTTTCATTATTGATACTAATAAAAGTAAAAATTATATTATGGTCTTAATTTTATTATTAATGATGAAAAAACTGAAAAAACAATAAAAATAAACAAAAAAAACAAAAATCAACAACTACAATTTTGTGTTGTTTTTGTTGATTTTATTATTTCAGTTGTTGCTTTCAATTGTTTTTGTTATTTGTCTTTATTTATATTTGTTGATTTTAGTTAAAAAAATAACAATAAAAAACAATAAAAATTATGAGATATATAAAAAAAATATTATTTTATCATTAATACTAATAAAAGTAAAAATTTTATCTATGACCTTAATTTTGTCATTAATAATGAAAAAATAATTTAAAAAATAAACAAAAATAAACAAAAATGAACAACAATCAACAACCGACAATTAACAAAAATCAACAACAATCAACAACATAAAAATTTTATTCTTAAGTTTATTAATGATGAAAAAAACTGAAAAAACAACAAACAACAACAAAAATCAACACAAATCAACAACTGCAATTTTTTGTTGCTTTTGTTGATTTTTGTTGACTTTGTTATTTCAGTTGTTGTTTTTCAATTATTTTTGTTGTTTGTCTTTGTTTATATTTGTTGATTTTTGTTAAAAAAATATCAATAAAAATTATGAGATATATAAAAAAAAATTATTATTTTTTATCATTAATACTAATAAAAGTAAAAAATTTATTTATGGCCTTAAGTTTGTCATTAATAATGAAAAAATAATTTAAAAAATAACAAAATATCGATAATAATCAACAAAAATAAACAACAATCAACAAAAATCAACAACATAAAATTTTGTTTATTACTATGCAAAAATTATGAAATATATCAAAAAAAATATTATTTTTACCATTAGTACTAATAAAAGTAAAAATTTTATTTATGGCCTTAATTTTATTATTAATAATGAAAAACAACTAAAAAGAAACAAAAATCAACAATTGCAAAATTTTGTTGATTTTTGTTGATCTTTGTTGTTTCGTTGTTTCAATTGTTTTCTTAAAAAGTATTACAGGTTGAGCAAAACATTACACCACAATATTACATATAGATCAAATTTCAAATCTATCTTAACTTAGAAATAAAACTTGTAATAAGGCAAAATGAACAAGAAAAAAGGTTACAGAAAAAAAAATATCAGTGAATCCTCTCAAAATTTGCAAACAAAGCACTGTAATATATAAAAAGGCTCCCTTCGATTACTATGTGGTAATTCAGAAGTTTTAAATGCAGAAAAAAACACAGAACTAATTAACAGCTTCAAACCGCCAAAATAGATTAGCAAAACATAAAAAGAATTCACCACACAAAAAACAATACCAACACACATACAACATTAATTTCCAATAGGTGAAAATGTGGAGCAAACTTCCTATTGAAATATTTGGCTTCTGTTTATTTTATGAAGCCTATGTTATTTAGTATTAATTTTCTCTTTCTTTCGTTCTTCGTCTAGCCATTAACAAACCTCAGCGAGTTCATCCACAAAAAGCTATGAATTCCTATTCTCCTTTTTGAACGCTAATTGATTTTTCAGATTTTCAGAAACTCAACCACATAAGAACTAATTAACTCACAGTATAAAATAGAAAATTAATCTAAAAAATGCTCTTAATCAGCAACTGTAATTCTCATATCCTTTTAACAATCCGTAAAAACAAACAAATCTAATTCTGTCATTTTCCTAGAAAGATCATATGGAAGATCAACTGAAAATATCATTTGAACTTCGCAATCTTCACCTTTTTCTTGATTGCTTTTTGACCATGATACACAAACGAATCTACTATTCCAGCAATAGTGAAGATACCTAAGAAAGAAAGAGAGAGAGAGAGAGAGAGAGAGAGAGAGAGAGAGAGAGAGAGAAGGAAGAAGACAAAGAGCGTTGAGAGAGAAAGAGAGAGAGCAGGAAGAAGAAAAAAGCGTGTGTTTTATGGTTGGGTTATTTTTGAAAAGAATTTATTTGTAAAAACATTATTGAAAGATTTTGTGGTCAACGATTTTTTTTTTATAATTTCTTTAGTTTTTGGTACATTTGTGTAAAGAATCTAAAGATCCCTTATTTTTACTTGTTAATTATTAATCATTAATTGTATTTTTACTTGTTAAATAGTATTATTTTTTATTTTTAACTAATTATTAATTTTCGTCTTGTTATTATTAATTTATGTTCTTGATAATAAAATAATATTATATTATTATTAATTATTAATATTTTTTTTGTTTGTTAAATCACATTATTATTTTATTAATTTTATGACTCAATCAAAAATAATTTCTATTAATTTTGTATATATATACCCCTATATTTTTAATATTTACGCATTTCCCCCACGTTTCCGTTTCCTATATTTTTATAAAATGCCGTTTTCCCGTATCCGTTTCCGCGTTTTCCCATTTCCGTGCATCATACTGATTATTCATTTACTGAGAAGATAACGGTATTATGTTTAAAACAACCATGTCATTTACATAAGGGCCTCAATCACAATATAACATTGATTTTCAGTTTAATTGACCTTAAATTTAGTTAAGGAGCATATTCGAGCCTTGGAGTAAATATTAAGGGTGAAAATGTATCTTGCCCTTTATTATATGTTTTGTGATAACTTGTGTTATTTCCTTGCACACATATGTAATAGTTAATTCATTAAGTGATGCTATATATATGAATCTGAAGCTCAAGAATGAGAGGTATAAATTTAAATTGCATTAATATATTGAAAAGAATTATAAACAATTCAATCTTTAATCATTTAAAGTTCGGTATCAAAACTTTTGATTTTTATAGTTTTTAAAAACAAAACAACCACTTATAGATCAACACTTTTATATTGAATTATATAAAATAATTTTAGCCTTGACTAGCATAAAATTATAAAATTTACATATTTTTCAAAAAAATTTAGCATTTTTTTAATTTTTTTGTAATTTTAATAATAAATTATAACATAACATTGCCATATTATTTTTAAATTTACAATATTTTTAATATGTCAAATGTATACTTTTTTTATGAATAAATTGAAAGTAAAATTTATTAGAAATCTTATTAGTTCAACAAATTGATTTTCACTGTAATAATAATTTTTAGTGAATTAATAAATCTTAAAAATATTTTCATAAATTGATAAATTAATTTTTATTCTTCTTAATAATTAAAAAAATTTTAATGTACAATTTAGCAAAAAAAAAAAAAAATATATATATATATATATCATAAGATATGATTACCCCTAAAAGGAGCCAAAATAACGAACCAGATGAATTAACTTAACGGTCGCCGCCAAAGAATATGTAATAACCCAAAGATGAAATGGAAATCAAAATATATCCAATCAGTATATTCCTTATAATATTCTAACGAATATTAGTTCTTTCTGTATTTTGTTTTATCTTTAAATTCTCTCTGTTGTTTCACATCCCTTCTTTTTGGGTGTTGAGATTGGTGTGATCTGCTGGCGGAGACATGAAGTTTTGGAAGAGCTTGAGCATATTGATAGAGGATACGTTGCCGGATTGGCGCGATAAGTTTTTGTCTTATAAAGATTTGAAGAAACAATTGAAGCTGATTTATCCTAAAGATGGAGATAAGCCGCCGAGTAAGCGGCTGAAATTGGAGGATGAGGATAGAACGGACGGTGAGGCGGTGACGAAGGAAGTGATTGATTTCGTTAGAGTTTTGGAGGATGAGATGGAAAAGTTTAATTCTTTTATTGTTGAAAAAGAAGAAGACTTTGTTATCAAATGGAAGGTGGGTACTCTGTATTTTCTGTTTTTCTTTTGTGATTTTTATGGATTTTTCTTTTTGTTGGTAGATTGGGATATAAAGTGATTTGATTTGTGGGTATTGTATATTGTTTTGAATTTTACACTGTTTTTGGTTCAAATCCATTGAAAAAATCATTTGATTTGCAGTTGAAATTACCCACAAATCCAATCAATTGATCTATAGGTAGCTTTATATTTAAATTGAATCTTATTTATTTATTTATGTGGTTGTGGTTGGAATCCAGGAGCTGCAAGACAGGGTGAAAAAGGCCAAGGAACAATTAAATGAAGAGTTGATGGAAATAGGGAGGGAGATAGTTGATTTTCATGGGGAGATGGTTCTGTTGGAGAATTACAGTGCTCTTAACTACACAGGTGGGGTATGAATTATGCATTGGATTATGAAAAAAAAAATGTGGCTTAAATATATTTGGTGCTTCACTTCTTTAAAGAATGTGAACTCTGTAATGTCAAGCATGCTCTAGAAACCTGGTATTTTTCCTTTTCGCAGCTAGCTTTGTGGAGCTCTGTTGATGTGATGCTAATTATATGAAAATAGCATCTGTAATTAGTAAGATATATCTGTTATTTATTGTGATATTATTGTTTTTGGATGATGTGAAAATGAAAAGGTGACAACTTGAGGGGGCTTGATTAGGTTCAGCATAAAATGCAGAACTACTATAACCCTGATATATTTGCTTCATTACGAGGAGGACAAATAATGAAAAAGAAATAGGAATGAAATCTTTCACCAAATGTGCTGTGGCAATTTGTTTAAGTGATTTGCTTGCTAGACGTGGAGTTCTTTTCATTTAAGAGGTTGGAATTGGTTGGTTTTAACCTTTTGACATGCTATGCACAGGACTAGTGAAGATTTTAAAGAAATATGACAAGCGAAGTGGTGCTTTAGTTCGGTTGCCCTTCATTCAAAAGGTTATGCAGCAGCCATTTTTCACAACTTACGTGCTTAACAAGCTTGTAAAGGAGTGTGAAATGATGCTTGATCAAATCTTCTCTAGAAATGAACCATCTGTGATGCACGAAACAACTGAAGAGGTAGGAGGCTGCCACACTGATGCTTCAAGTGAAAGTAAGGAGACTCCGCTTAAAGTTCCCAAAGAACTTGTGGAGATTGAGAATATGGAGAGCATGTACATGAAGCTAACTCTATCAGCATTGCGCGTCTTGAAGGAGATTCGAAGTGGAAGCTCGACTGTAAACATGTTTTCATTGCCCCCTTTGCAAAGTAATGCCGTGGAGGAGGACTGGAAGAAAGTGCCTGTTTTGGAACAGGCTGCTAAATAGAGTTTTAATACGAGTTACCTTTTTTTTTTTGGTACAAATTTGTAACACTGGAAGACTACTCTGATTTATTTCTTTTGCTGACATGGAGCTTTTGACAGTTATGCTTTTGCAAAATAGTTATGTAATCATGTTATCTGCTTTTGCAAGATACTTCAAAATAGGGCTGCATTACAGTTTCTTGTGTTCTTACACGAGTGGTTGAGTTTTTTTTTTATCACACGAGTGGTTGAGTTGAGCGCTGCATTTTGGGAACTTTTCTTCATCTTGTCTTAAATATCTTGGTTCTATTCTCTAACAACAAGCGCCTGTAGCTCAGTGGATAGAGCGTCTGTTTCCTAAGCAGAAGGTCATAGGTTCGACCCCTATCTGGCGCGTTTTTTCTATTGCTCTGAACCTAACATAGTCCATCCACCAGAATCCATTATTTTTTGGTTTGCATATCCATCTTATTTTCTTGTTCTTTTCTAATGTCATTTACATGATCCACCTAACACCAAGTCCACCACCCAAAGCGTCTTCTCTATTTTTTTATTTTGAACGAATACTTCTCTATTTATTGCAGTAAACAATACTTCTTCTAGCAATGCCATTACCCTTTATATTTCCCTTGCCACTGTCATTCAAGTGTAACAAACACTTCAGGGCCATAATTTTTAAAAGAAAATGTCTACAGTTGCAGAAGCGCCTGGCTTCCTTCAAATCTTTTCTGATGGGTCTGTGAAACGTTTTACACCCGAAGTAATGCCTGCTTCAATGCAACAAATGAATGGATACAAGTTCAAGGATATAGTAATTCACCCATCAAAGCCCATAACTGCAAGATTATTCGTCCCTGAATCTTCTACAAGTATGCTTCTTCCAGTTATGGTTTATTTCCATGGTGGTGGATTTTGCATTGGCTCAACCACATGGCTTGGTTACCATCACTTTCTTGGAGATTTCTCAGTCACTTCTCTATCCATTGTCCTCTCTATTGACTATCGTTTAGCACCGGAGAATCGCCTTCCCATTGCTTATGATGATTGTTATAATTCACTTGAATGGTTGTCGCATCAAGTGAGTGTTGAACCTTGGCTCAATCTGGCTGATCTTTCTCGAATATTTCTCTCTGGAGATAGCGCTGGAGGCAATATTGCTCACCATGTCGCCATCAAAGCAATGAGGAACAGGGTTCCTCATGTTACAATTAAAGGGTTGCTGTTGATACATCCTTATTTTGGAAGCGAAAAAAGGACCAAGAAAGAGATGGATGATGAAGCTGGAAATGTGAAGATGAATGATAAGTTTTGGAGACTAAGCATACCAGAAGGGTCAAATCGCGATTACTTCGGATGCAATTTTGAGATACAAGATCTGTCTGCAGCTGAATGGAGTGAGTTTCCAGCAGCAGTTGTTTATGTAGCTGGCTTGGATTTCTTGAAGGAAAGAGGAGTAATGTATGCAGAATTTTTAGGTAAGCAAGGGGTGAAAGAAGTAGAACTAGTGGAAGCTGAGGAAGAATCTCATGTGTTTCATGTCTTCCATCCTGAATCTGAAGCAACTCGCTTGCTCCAACAACAGATGAACAACTTCATGAAGAGCCATTAGCAGCAACTGCTTCTGATGAAAATTAATATCATACAAATCTTCGAAATTCCATTCTTTATGGATTTGGTAACTATATGATAGATGCATTGAAATTGAACAATTACAATAACATTTCAGTGCCTCTAAATATACCCTGCAATACTTTACCCTGACTTTCTACTCGTCAAAAGTGCTCATAAACCCACCAATGAAGCCAGCTCCATTGCAATTCCCACATAACACATCTTTTTTCCCTCTACAGGATCAAGATAACTCATTGATTAACAATTGATATCCACAACCCAGATGTTAAAATTCTTCATGAAAATAGGGACATATAGAGTTTACCCACAAAGCCAACAGGAGTCCCCAGCTTTAAATTGTCCATTAAAGAAATCAACAGAGTTCACTCCACTACCTTTACACTGTGAGCACAAAACTGCACCTGGTAATCGAACAGTAAATAGAAAACAACAATAATTAAAAAAAAAAAACCCATACTGTTCACATCAAAGTTACATTCTTTTTCACTATTTCTATTATCATTATTGGCTTACCATTTCCATCACAGTCAGTACAGATAACACTCTTTGGTTTTGGGGGTTGATCACTTGGTGCAGCCTATCAAAAAGCAGGATTAATAATCATACCATATCCAATCAAATTACTAAAACTTAATAACAAGGGAATTAAAAATTCTAACCCAAGTCTTCATATAGCGACGTCTAGCAGCAGAAGAGCAACGGAACAAGTCATGTACTGCAAGAACCTCCTGCCTAGCACTAGCAGAACTAGCTCCACGGCCGCCTGTGCA
The DNA here is from genome assembly GCA_949634005.1 of Mallotus japonicus. Lineage (NCBI taxonomy): Eukaryota > Viridiplantae > Streptophyta > Magnoliopsida > Malpighiales > Euphorbiaceae > Mallotus > Mallotus japonicus. Next base: position 7,788 of record CATIWK010094372.1, read on the forward strand.
ATCAAGATTCCAGAGTTTGATAAATTCAGTGTTCTGTAAGTAACATATATAAATAAGGTTGACTGACGGATACCTGAATCTTGATTGGCTCGGATTGTTAGTTGCAGTGATAAGGAGCTTGCAGCAGCCATAGCCATTGCAATGGTTGGCATTTTCGGCTTTGTCACCAGGATTAGATGATAATGGGCTAGATTTTTACATTAGGCCCGTAGCCTTTTAATTGAATTACGTAATTAATGAAAAATAATAGGGGTATTTAGGGCAACTCAATAAAAACATTTCTAGTTCATATAAAAGCTGTTTCATGCCCTATCATTGATCTTCTAGAGGTCGTCGTCTGCTGGAGTCAAACTGATTTCCCAATTTGTTTTGAATTCTCGCTAACAATTTTCCTTTGCAGCCTCTCCGAACCCTAATTCTCAACCCCCAATTTCACCTGTTTCATAGCCTTGCAGGTATAATACACCTATCTTCTCTAATTCCTCTTTCTAATTTATCGTTGTTGTAATTGAATTCTATTAAAACCCTAATCAAGAAACCCTAATTTTTTCGTGTTTTATCATTACTTTTTTATTTCGAATTTTTTCCAAAAGATCTATAGAAAACCTAAAGATATGCTTCAGAAAAAAAATCCTCTAAGCTATCTGCTTGTTTTGTTGTGTTTATAGATAAACAAACATGGGAGAAACAAGAGACAACGATGCTTACGAGGAGGAGCTTCTTGATTACGAGGAAGAAGAAGATAGAGCCACTGATTCTGTAGCCACTAGAGTCAATGGCGAAACCTCCAGGAGGTAAGTACTAGTACTTTTTCTTAATTATAATTTATAGATAGATCTGTTAGATCCTTTGTATAGGTTTTGAAAATAAGAAAAAAATTCACCGCTGTTGTTCATGGTTATATTTATCGACTGATAAGTGCTTATGATAGTTCACATATTCTGTGAAATCTTAGTTGTTATGCGTTTATTTATTGTGGGTGGCTATTTGGAAGGAATTTTAGTTTTTTTTTTTTTTCAAAAAAAAATTATTGGGAACTTGTTGCTAAAGGTGCATATGCGTTTTGTGTGTTTAGGGGATATGTTGGAATACACAGTTCTGGATTCAGAGACTTCCTTTTGAAGCCAGAGCTACTCCGGGCAATTGTCGACTCAGGATTTGAGCATCCTTCTGAAGGCAAACCTTTGACTCTCCTTCTTCTTGTTGGAAAACTAGCATCTTTTTTTTTTTTTTACTATGTTATATCTTTTGCCATGTATATATCCCTGCTATTTTTTTTTCATCAGTTTATGAATTAGCTCTGAAGGGTTTTTATTTAAGCTTGACGGCTGTGTTTTTAGTTATGGATCGTGTGATTGCGTGCTTGTATGAATTCATACTTCTGTAGTATTTTATTAAATTTTTTTTCTTTTTTTTTAGAAGAGAGAGAGAAAAGAAAGGGGGTTGGGATGGGTGGTGGGGGGTGTGTGGATTGCTTGTTTCAGTTTATAGACTATGGTTTTATTCTTAGTTTTCTGTATTGATTTTGGTTATTGCATGTATGCTTAGTATGTCATTCATGCCTTATGTTGGTTTCTTTCTTTTTCAGGTAAATTAGCACTATCACAATCTTGATTTTGGAGCATTCTGGTTTGGTAAACCTTTCAATTAAAAGGACCAGCGAGGTTATGTTTTACTCACCAAGGGTTCCTTGGGTACAATTTTGTTTGGTTCTTCAATAGTTCAACACGAATGCATACCTCAAGCCATCTTGGGCATGGATGTCATCTGCCAAGCTAAATCTGGAATGGGAAAGACAGCTGTTTTTGTTTTGTCTACCCTACAGCAAATTGAGCCCACATCTGGCCAAGTTATTGCCCTTGTTCTGTGTCATACTAGGGAGTTGGCTTACCAGGTATAACTAGAAAAGTACATAACTAATATCTTAATATTTTACTGCACACATTGAACTTATTATAATGATGTTTTTTCTTATCCTTTCATTGTCCTTTACATGAATAGATTTGTCACGAGTTCGAGAGGTTCAGTACTTATTTACCGGATACCAAGGTTGCTGTGTTTTATGGCGGTGTCCATGTGAAGACTCACAAGGATCTATTGAAAAATGAATGTCCACATATTGTTGTCGGGACACCTGGAAGGATACTGGCTTTGGCTAGAGAGAAGGACCTGTCTTTGAAGAATGTGAGGCATTTTATCCTTGATGAATGTGATAAAATGCTTGAATCACTTGGTAAGTGTTTTCTCATTTCTAAGCCCTTTGCATTCCAGATCTCTTGTGTTGACTTTTAAGTGCATTAACCATTGTGATTCCTATGTTTCTTATGGTTATTCTCTTTCTTCTGCAGACATGAGAAGAGATGTGCAGGAGATTTTCAAGATGACTCCTCATGATAAGCAAGTTATGATGTTTTCTGCAACACTCAGCAAAGAAATCCGCCCGGTTTGCAAGAAATTTATGCAAGATGTAATGTCCTATGGCCAGTTCTACTTCAATTTAGAAGTCTCTCTTTTCAATAATTCCAGATTTCTTCAAGGGTCCTCTAGATGGATAGGATCCAATTGTCTGTCATGATTAGCTCTAGCTTTTCAATTTAGGAAAAATTGTAGTTCCATTGGATGAGGGGTAATAAAGTAGCTGAATGTTGAGTGTTTGGAAGGAGTCATTGCAAGTAGTGGATCTCTCCTTTTTTTTTTATTATTTTTAAGTCTTTAATTATTGGGCTTTGGAGTAAGGGTTAATTGGAGGGCTGTTTTTTTTTTTTTTTGGGTTGGGGGGGGGGGGGGGGGGGGGGGTGTTATGAAACAGAGAGGAGAATGAAAGGCGTTTTTGTTGATCTGTAGCAGAGATAAGAATTTGTTGAGTGGCAATGGCAATTGTTAGCCATAAGAAATGTATCTGCAAGGAGATAATTCAGATGGACCAGGACCTTGATTCAAGGGATGTGAATTCATCATTCATTTCCTTCTGGATTGCATTAGCCTGAGGAAGGCCGCTAATATGATTTACTGTGACATTTCTTCCTTTCAGCCAATGGAAATTTACGTGGATGATGAAGCCAAGTTGACCCTTCATGGTCTTGTTCAGGTAGTTTTTGTTTGTTCTTGCAATTTTACCATACTACTTTATTGACATTTACTTACCTTAATAAATTGAAATGCCAGCACTACATCAAGTTGACTGAGCTGGAGAAGAACCGCAAGTTGAATGATCTCCTTGATGCACTGGACTTCAATCAAGTTGTTATCTTTGTCAAAAGTGTGAACAGAGCTGCTGAGTTGAACAAATTACTTGTGGAATGCAATTTTCCATCAATTTGCATCCATTCTGGCATGTCCCAAGAAGAAAGGTTGGTTTATCCAATTTGGTCTTGCTTCTGTTGATCTGTAAAGGTTATGATGGATCTCAAACATTCTTTCTGTGCCTATAATAGACCCAAAACATTCTCTGTGGTTCTCCCATTGTAGTTGTAGCCATCATGATTAAATGGCTTTTGTATTTTTCTTGGTCATGTGGCGTTGATTAGAAATATCCATCCTATAATTTTAAATGACTAAAAAGTTATTTTGTTAGAGTGATTTCTGTCAAGCTGAATGATTGGTTGTTTGTAGGTTGACACGCTACAAGGGATTCAAGGAGGGTCATAAAAGAATTCTTGTGGCTACTGATTTGGTTGGTCGAGGAATTGATATTGAGCGGGTTAACATTGTTATCAACTATGACATGCCTGATTCTGCTGATACTTATCTACACAGAGTAGGTTTTGTAAAACAGTCTTTCCTTCCATTGCTCTTCATAGCAAGTCAATGACTACTTATTGTACTTAATGCATTGACAGGTTGGTAGAGCTGGTAGGTTTGGCACAAAAGGTCTGGCAATTACATTTGTTTCATCTGCTTCCGACTCCGATGTTCTTAATCAGGTCTGATTTGTTATATATTATCACATTTGTAATTACTCGGTTTGAACTTTAAATAACTTTTGATTATTTGCAGGTCCAAGAGAGGTTTGAGGTGGATATAAAGGAGCTTCCTGAGCAGATCGATACATCAACATATAGTGAGTTATTTTTATGCCTGATTAATCTTTTGTGCAAATTGTTATTGGTGTATAATCCAATGTTTTTTTTTTCTCTGAACTATAATATTTGTTTTCACGTGCTGTCACAACTTTTTAAAACCTCCAAATAAGTTGATGTTTTTGTGAATAAGTGAAAAGGAAATTTAACACAACTAAACATCCCTCTTTGGTTACTGAGATAAACCCAAACGGAAATGTCTACTCATAAACCTGCTCTCGTTAGCAAAGTTGAATCAGAAGTTTTTGCTGATTGTTCAATTAATTATTTTGCAGTGCCATCGTAGTGGGGGATTCAGTAAGCAACATGAAGGTTTTGAGGCAAAAACTATCATATCAGTATTATCGCCAGAGACCTTCTTGATATGCTTTGCTCAGTTAAGCCCACTGTGTAGTACATATATGGGTCCCTAGGACGCAGACAATTTATCTTTCATGAATTTCATTACTTTCAAGTTGTTGGTAGATCGAGAACTCTTGGTGGCCCTGCACATGGGCAACAGGATAGACTATAGTTTCTTATGAATTGGTAGCCTCTGTTGATGTTATAAACTACTTCAGATTTGCAGTTGACTTGGCCATATATAGTGTGTTGGTTAATTGGAATTTACATATGCGCATTAATTTTTTTTTTTTTTCAGAATATTTTATTATTTATTTTATTTATTCTGTCCTTTCTCCTGTAATATCAATTTTGATTGAAATCGAAGTAACTGGATTAAAATGATTCGGCATTAACTGGGCTCCTAGGTAATGGGGTGGCTGGTGCAAGTCATGGCAAGTTCTCAAAGTGGGCATGCTGGTGGTCACTTTCAGGCCCTAAGGTTTATGCTGATCATAAGCTTGTAACTTAAGCGTTAGTCATCTTCCTTTCAAGAAAAAGATTCGACGACTATTAAACAATGAACTGTTAAGAATGGTGTGATGTAGAGCTGCTGATACTGTCTTTTTAATATTTGAGTGCATGATTCCCTTTTTTTCTTAATGTCCAGGATAATTAGTGCAGTTGGTAATTGCGTTGGAGTATCAATCTCCAGTGTCCATAGGAATGCAACTGTAAACAACCCTAGCACTGATGGAATTGAAGCTTAATTAATGTATCTGATTTTTCAATCTGAACTTGTAGTTAATATAAACTTCAATCTTCTATCATCACTCTTTAACATTGATAACATAATCATTCATGGAAGTACCCTTTTGTGGTCTAAAATAGGTGTTGACCGTATTGCTATTAACGATGGTTCCTTCCTCCTTTAATATAAAAACACTATAGATAATTAAACTCTAAATGTAGTTAGAATGAAAGACATTTCCTGTAATCTATTTCATTACAAAGAAAAAAACTATTGCAACATTAAGGATATGAGTTGAATGTGTTTATTTTTCAAATGATCCTTCTTTAGTTAACATTTTTTTTTTTTTTTTCTGAAAGGGTGGATTAGAATATGCAAGGAGGATTTCTTTTGAGCAGATAAACAGTTTAGAAATTGTAAAACCCAATTATCATTCACCAATGTTACTGACATCATAGAGACAATAGCAAAGATAATGTAAAGAGTAGTCAATAACAAAGATAGTGATTCATTTTCAAGGTGGTTCGATGCAGGCAACAACAGTAGCAATAAGTAATGTGACAATTAGGAATCTTCAAGGTATGAATGCAAATGCATCAGCAATCATATAGTCATATAGATTGCAAAAGCATTATCATGGACCAAATCGATACGGCTTCTTTTTGGAGACTGGAATTGGGCTTTTGGGCCTTACAAGTTGCAACAATGTTCACAGAACAGTCACCTCTAGTTCGCTAAATGTATCTAATTAGTTCATGGATTTTTTTTATTTGGTTTCAAAAAAATTATTTAAAGCGATTTCAGACAATTAAATATCTGTAAATTATGCAGTTTGGTTACAAGTTGTATTTTCAATTAAGTGAAAGTTAATTTTTAAAAAATTTAAAATCTATACAGTATAATGTTGTTGGAGAGAAGTACTACTAACCACTATTTCACTGGCTTATTTATCTATATATAACATTTGGGATGGTACAAAAAATTTGGTAACAAATGGAATATCTGCAATTACCTTAATGGGAACTTCAGAATGCCTCTAAAAGCAATTTCACTTTGGCATTCCTTATTAGTACACTAAATACTAAGTGCTTTTGTAATTTTATGATTGTTAATTCTAAATATATTTGGCCAAATATATAATTTCACTCATGAACTTTACTCAATTATTCTATATCATTTTTCGATTTTCATTTTGTTCAATTTCACTTCTTTACTTTTATTTTTCATCTATTTAACCCTTTTTACATGCCAGATAAATGTGTGTCTTTAACTCTATCTGAGTTTGAATAGGTAAAAAATAAAAGTTCAGAGGTGAAATTAGTGAAAAATAGAAGTTATCTAGGCTAAATAGGTGAAAAATAAAAGTTAAAAAGTAAAATTAAACAAAATAAAAGTCGAGAGATGATATAGAATAATTAAATAAAATTTAGGGGTGAAATTATATATTGCGCGAATATCTTTCTACACCAAAAAGCAATTTGGATAAAGTATTTCTTTATGGCAAAAATGGGAAACATGGATCCAATCATCTCTGCAGAGTGATGCTACTTTTTCTTCCATAAAACAAGGCTGCCAGACCTCACACAGATTTTCTTTCCTTATTGTTTCTCTATAATTACATAAATTTCAGGTACCATTATATCTTTTCTGTCCTAAAATGTTATAACTTGACGTATCAATTAAAGATTCTTACCTTATCAAGAGTGATCCTATATCATGAGTAATACATTCAACGGTAGAATTTGTGACGCATTATTAAAGTGTATGAATATGGATACTTATTATATTTTTTAAGAAATATGAGTGAAATAATTTTTTTCTTAAAATTAATATAATGTAGTGTGTATATATATAAGCATTTTATTTAGCAACAAAATTTCGGCCCTAACCTTAGAAAATTAGAACATTAATGTATTTATTATTTGCATGATAAACTGAGATATATAAAATTATAAAAATATCAGGGATTTTTAAAAAAATATATAAATACAAAATTTAAAATAAGAATAAGAATAAAAAATAAAATGATAAGATACAATAAATCATGCATGCAATCTGATGAGGCTTTTAAAATCATCTGCCAAATATATACAGTATTATTATATGCCAAGAAGAATCTTAAAGGTTATGCTTATAAAAGCTTGACCATCAAATATGAAACAGACAACCTAGTTAGATTCTAAAGAAGAATCTTGCCATTTTTGGTCATTGTGAGAATTAGTTATCACATATATATATATATATATATACACACATATACATGTAAGATTTAAAGGGTGTGCATAACATATCATAATATATAGTTTGATTATTAATTGGTTTTCTCTGTTGGTCAAAAACAAGATCAAATGGTAAGAAACCATTTCTGTACATAACACAAATCATGACTCTCTAATTTTTTTCATGAGCATTTTCCAACTGAAATTACTACTGAAACTTAATTCTTTTTACTTGTGGGCGCTCGCGGGCGCATATATGTGTATATATATTACTTGTCTTGATATTGCAGGAGGCATTCGTTGTCTTCTTGCTCCTTTGTGTTGCTGCATCATCTAGTTTATTATTAGTAGAAGGTGGCCTTACTGTTTTTAATGTCTTTGATTTTGGTGCCACTGGAGATGGCCGAACTGACGACTCAAAGGTGAATACTTCAGCACTTTCTAGCACATGCACTCTACGTACAGTCAATAATTTGGATGAACTGTGCTTGATCTTGCTGATTAATATCTATTTTGGCTATAAACTTATCAGTTTAGGTGTTTTTTTAGGCTTTTGCAAAAGCATGGAAAGCTTTATGTGAAGCTCGTATGTCGCGGGGTGGTGCCCCAATCCTCAATATACCACTAGGGAAGACATTTTTATTGCAACCTGTGAAATTCTCGGGTCCTTGTACAAATAGCAAGGTTCATATTCGGGTAAAATAATCGATCCTGATAAGAAAGCATTTGTATTTAGCGTAGAACAAGCCAACTTTGTTGCTAACTCTTTGTTTGTTGAGGACAGGTTGCTGGGAACATAGTTGCTCCTCGAAGCATTTCTGCATGGAAAAATTGGAAATCCTCCGGAAGCTGGTTATCATTTTCAAATGTGCAAAATCTCACCATTACTGGTTCAGGACAAATTGATGGCCAGGGCTGGGCCTGGTGGACCCATCCACCACCCAGTCACCCAGATGTGCGCTAATCTATATAACTATAAATTTTATTTTTATTATTCAAAAATGAAATATTTAAAATATATATCATAAATTTAACGATTAAATATAATACAGTCAAAATAAATAAAAAATTTTATAAATTTAATTTAAAAATTATATGACTTTCCAATTTATAAAAAAAAAAAATTAATGGTGATTTTATTATTTTTCAGGAGATTTACAAAAACAAGAACCGACCCACAGTAAGTGGTTCTTTCTCCATTGTTGAAAACTTTCACTATTGCTGTACAATATGTACTAAATTAATGGATATTGGTAACTTTGGTTGCAGGCTCTGCACTTCCACAATTGCAACAATCTTGTGCTAAGTGGTCTCACTCACATTAACAGTCCATTAAACCATATATCAATAAACGATTGCACTGGTGTGATTATATCTCACCTCAATATAATTGCACCACACGACAGCCCTAATACAGATGGAATTGACATCTCTCAATCAAGTTATGTTAAGATTCGTGACTCTTACATTGGAACTGGTAATCTTTGTTAAATATAACTAATGTACTTGATCCTTAACTTGTGGTGATGTTGTGTTTAGGTTACGTTTTGCTTAAATTTATAGGTGATGACTGTGTTGCTGTCAATGGCAATTCCTCCCATATCAGAATTATCAATGTTGTTTGCGGCCCAGGTCATGGCATCAGGTTCGTCCTTCACCCTTTTCATGTATAGTTAAGGCCATTTTTTTTAACCCTCTGATATACCTAGAAACTGAACTTCGGACGCAGTGTGGGAAGTCTAGGAGAACATGGATTTACTGACACTGTGGAAGAGGTGCATGTCCGTAATTGTACTCTCAACGGAACTCAAAATGGTGTAAGAATCAAGACATGGCAGGGCGGAAAAGGGTTTGCAAGGAGAATCTCTTTTACGCAAATTACACTAATAGCATCTCAAAATCCCATAATAATCGACCAAAATTACTGCAATGGTGAACGCAACTGCAAAAAAGGGGTAAAAATTCAGCTACATATCTATATCCTACATGTTATATAACTGTAGCAGGAAGAGAAACTATATCTGAGCTCTTGTATATTTTACAGAAAACAGCAGTAGCAGTGAGCGATGTAACATACAGTGATGTCAAAGGAACTTCAGCGCAAATGGATGCGATTAGATTGGACTGCAATCTAGTGGGCTGCACCAACATTATAATGCAGCAAATCAACATAACCCCAGCAGTGCCATCAGTTAGAAAGACTGATGCCTATTGCAAAAACGTTCAAGGAACTTCCAATCATGTTACACCTCATGTTAATTGCCTATCAGGATCATGGTAGCTATAAAGCCAAATTTATCTACTAATACTACACTCATATATCAAATAATGTATCTTATATATCGATCTCGTGAGCACCATCGAGCTCGTCTTTGTTGTTGTAATGCTGTTGTGGTCATAATTAATAAAGGCATTATCTAATTAACAAACCTACA
>CATIWK010094450.1:0-26871 GCA_949634005.1 Mallotus japonicus
CTGTTTGATTGCATGTTTATGGGTAAATTAACCAACGAGAGTTAGGGGAATTTATTAGCTTAAGACTCATAGGACTTAGACCACTCGACCACGAGAGTAGGCGAGCTCTTCGGGGGACCATGACAATAGGCAGGGGTCTACGGTGGTAAAACAATAATTGTTAAGGAACTTAATGAGTTTTGATTAACTTCTTAATCACGAGAGTGGGTTAAAACTTTAATCTTAACATACTTTAATTGAACTCAAGAGAGTCTTTAGATATTTTAGAACAATTACCCTTAACTAAAATCAATGTTTTCAATTATTAAGTGTTTATGATTTGATTGGAATAGTGAAACTAAACCTTAACTCTATGTTTTTATCATTTGATTTTCTTTTAGTTTAATTTGTTTAGATTTATACTTTATTTTCTAAATTACTTTATTAATTTGCTAGCTAGGAACATAAGTAGAAATATTAGTATTCAATATTTAATCCTCGAGGGAACGATATCTTTTGTACTACAATTTGCGATCCGTGCGTTTGCTGGTTTTAAACACAATAGCATCAACCAAATCTGTTAAAATGGATTCAAGAACACTGGTGGCTTTGAAAAAGAAAAGGTGGCTCACCCTTCCAATATGAATCCAAATAAGTTCAAAAGTCATTGGAGGCCAGTTTCTCACAAGAAATTTTTACCATCAGATAAAAGGCCACCTGATCCAAATTCATTAGAAAAATAACCATAAATACAAGCCAATGAAAGATGAGAGGCCTATACAACCTAGATTTATGGTGCCACAGTCTGCTCCACCAAATAGGCAATGGCGAAGTGTGATAGACAAAAAATTTTCTCAACCTCTAACTTATACTCAGAAGGGAAAGTTGCATAGACAAAGAGCAATTGAGGGAATACAAAAAGAACAGGAGGTCCAACCTATTGCTAAGGTCAAACTTAGGCCTAAAGCTACAAATGATCCACTTTCTAACAAAAAAGAGTCTCTGCAAAACGCTAAAGAAGATGTCATCAGGATCCATACTCGGGGGGTAACTTTCCCAGGAGAAAGGTCAACAGAAGAGGTAATTAATGCAATAATAATGGTTTTTCCAATTATTGTTGATGACAAAAAATCCCTTAATATTTTCTTTATGAAAAATCCAAATGAAATACTGAGCTTTAAAAGGGATTGTTTTGCATATTAAGTGGTTGAATATTACCTCCCTGTTAAGCTTAAAAAGGGTGTGAAAGGGGATGGAGTTGAAAATTTTTCCCACTATGTGGGAAAATAAAAAATAAATAACTGGCCTCTGGCCAGGAATTGCCATTTAATGGAAATATTTTGCTTTTTGGTTTGCAAGTTTTTAGTGTGTTTTTTACTATTGCAAGTTTGAATTTTGGTATGTTTATGTTTACTATTGTTTTTTCCAGTGTGTTTTTAGTGTGTGAATAAGTGCTGTGACTGGTGAATGGTTGATGAAATTTCAGCCGCATAACAGCTGAAAATTGGGCATATTGATGCATGGCTGTGGTGTATGTGTGTAGTGTGATCAATGATGCAAAAGGTTGAATTGGAAACATACAAGGTAAATCCCCAGAAGATAATAAATTCATCTTCACTATGAAGAAAGAACCAGAGAAATATCAAGAAAAGATGCAGACTGTCTGTTAGAGGTCAAGATAAATGGAAATCCCCAAGATACACATCAAGTGGAGGAGAATTTTCAAGTTCATATTTCATGCAGACAAAGTGCACAATTCCAAGGTTCCCAGGCAAGAAAATATCAATTCAAACAGGCTAAATAAGTAATTAATTTGGCCAAAAAACAGATTGCCTTGGAAATATATTTTTTCATGAAATGTACAATATTTTGGAAATTTATTGCTAAAATAAATAAATTTGACTTGTGGTGTTATAGAGGCAAACATGGACAAAATTAGTGTGGTTTGAGATATAAGTGTTTGTGGTTTTCATAAGCCACATGCTATTTTAAATATTTTGTTGATGCTACAATAATGTTGTACCAAGTTGTTGGAACATGCAGATTGTGCACAGAAAATAAACAAAGCTCATTTTTCCCTAAGGAAATTAATTCCTAAAGATGGATAAATGGTGACCATCTAAAAAAAGCATTTTATTTGGCCTAATAAAAGCCGAATTAAATAAAAATTCCACAAGAGAAGAAATTTTGGCAAAATTTTGCTAAAAATATGGAGAACTGTTTCAGAAAGAAGTAGTGTTTTGGTCCATTTCCCCAAGCCAATTTTCTAAATGAAGGTACTAGTTAAGAATGGGTTTGACTGAGTTAATTTGGCCTAATTGGCTAAAGAGTTCTGCCTGAAAATTAAATTACAAGGAAAATTCATGATAAAAATTTATGATTTACCTAAGAGCTTAATTAAGATTTCAGGCCAAGAGAAACTAATTTTGTCTTGGCCAAACCTTATTGAAAATGCAAATTTGGCCTTGAAGAATAAAGAATTATGCCAAGTTTTTAGGCCAAAGAGTGGTGACAATTTCAATTTGGCCCTTATTTGCAACTTGAAAACATTGGCATGGTGAAATAATGCTCAGATGGAATAGCAAAAATACTAGATCCAAGACATGAGAAATGGCCAAGCAATTAATTGAGTTCCTCAAAGTTTTGCTAAAATGTTTTGGATTTTTGGCAATAATTTAAAGCAACATTATTGGCCCTGAAATTGATGCCTAAATAAAAGCTAGGCTAATTAAATTGTTGGCTAAAAGCAAAAAATGGCTATTTGCTCTAAAGATACCCATGAGTGATCAAAGAAAACAAATTTTGGCAAAGTAAAGAAGTGCCCCATGTTCAAAAATAAATTGCCAAAATTCTTAGTTCTTAAAACTAAACAAGTAAATTTTGGCTGAAGAGAGAATATGTAGATGCCAACCCAAGTGCCAAGGTAGCTTGAAACTAACTAAGCTTGTGATTTTTAAGATAAACATTTGTGTAGCCGTATTGGAAGCACAAGATTTTGGCAATGCTTAAAGGGGAATAAAAGCCAAAATTTAATGCATAAAATTTTGATTGAAGGCCAAATTTTAAATTTTCTTGGAAGAAGGCTAAATGGCAAACTAAAATATAAAATATTTTTTTTAAATAAGTTTGGCTAACCAAAATGTTTAGGCAAATTAGCAAGAATTACATTACATTGGCCAAACAAATAATGTAAGCAAATCACAAGGTTAAAAATGGCCAAGACATGTAATTTTTCAGTTATAGTGAATGCATTTGTGATTTTAGAAATGCTAAAATCATTTTGGCATGAATTGCCAAAATATAAACAAAGAGCTCAAATTATATTCCATGGAAATGAAAGATGTAAAATTATTTTGGCATGAAATAGCCAAAATAGAGTCGAAATAAAGAAATTTAACAAAGCAAAAATGGGCAAAAAGAGTGAAACAGGATTAATTAATTTTTCTTTTTTGACTACAAATAATCTCAATACATCTCAAAAGTTCAAAGTCTTGGTCAAAAGTAAATGTAATCACCAGTGAAATTCTTCTCAAAGAATGAGTGCCCCCAAATTGGTGCAAATGAAGCATCAATAACTATAAAGAAAATTGAATGAGTGGCCAAATGCAATATATAAAATTTTGGCTAGGAATAAATTAATTAAGGCCTATTAACACAACGGATCTTTGGCCAAGTGATATTCAATTATTAATTCTTCAAAGAACATCATTTGTTCTAAAAATTAAAAAAAAAAATTCAAGCCGTGGGTCACACATAATTCCGTCACAAAATCACAAATCCATCTCAAGTTTAATTCCTAAGGCAAAGAGCAAATTCATTAAAATTTAGACAAAGATGAGTTTATATACCTTTTTCCTTCAGGAAATCAGGTTTTACAGGAGATTTGTTTTGTAAAATAGCAGTGGACTGCCCCTTTTGTGTGCAAAGGATGTACAACCTATGATTTGGCTTGAGATGTCTTCACGGAGCTATTTGTGCGGAGAATTTGTGGTGGCTGCCTTGGGACAGACCGCGACCTGTTAAAGTGGTGGCCTAGTGAGAGCGAGCGGGGGTGAGTTGCTAGCTCATGATGGTGCGACAGCAGGCTATACAAGCTTGAATAGTAGCCTACGATGAAGACTGGGCAGCGGATTCTTGCTGCTCATTGGTGCTGCTTACGGTGGCAATGGAAGGCTGCTGTCCAGCGGCAAGTGAGCAATTGGTGGTGATGGCCTGTTGTTCGCCGGTGGATGGGTGACCAGAAAGTAAAAAAAAAAAAGAGGAAGAAGAAAAGAAGAAAGGCTTAGGGAAAATTAAGGATTAAAATGTTATGGGTGTAGTGGAATTTAAGGAAACTAAGTTAGGTGGAGAAGATTTTGAACATTTAAGTGGTTGGGTATTTGAGTGTTAAAAGCAATTTGAAGAAGGAGGAGAAAAAAAATTGAAAATTGACGCTGTGTTTATTTGGGGATTTTGATAAAAAAATTAATTGAGAGGAGAGTTGATCTCTATATTTTAGAAAATTAAATTCCTGAGCAAATGGATTTTTGTGTAGGAATTGGGAATGATAGAGAGGTGAGCTGGTTGAAGGTGAAAAAGCAAGCTAAAGGAAGAAGAAGCAGTGGTCAGAGAAAAAAAAACGTGACCAGTTCAAAAAAAAAAGAAAAAGCCTTCAAATGGGCCATGTTTTCCACTAATGGCCTTTGAACAACAGATGATAAAAATTTTATGTGGCTTGCAACATTTTATTGCATTTGCAATTTTTTTTTAAAAAAAAATTTGGGAAAAGTGTTTAAGCTAGATGAATAAATATGGCTTTTATTTCACGTGTAAATTAGCATTGGGATTACCCAAGCTAATTACACACAGGGGGCATTGTTTGTGCCATAATTGAAAATTTTTGCTAAAATATTGAGGCCATTAAATTAGTAGCTTAATTTGATATTTTTGGCTTAAATATTAATCAATTTGATTTGATTATAATTTTGAAGCCCAAAATTAATTAAAGTCCAGCCCACAAGACTAGAAGAGTTTAGAATGCCTTGGGAAAAATATCAACTTGGAGAAGAAGGCTGCGTGAATTTGTTTCTCATGAACGGAAAAAACTCTTGAGTTACTGGAGAAATAAATGAAGGAGTAGCCTGCAAGGAAGATCATCTATAAAAGCAAAGGAGAAGACACGGATCTACAACATCTACATCAATCTACAAAAACCAATCTACAAATTTAGAATTTTAGCTTACCATTTTCCTTAGTTTATCAGCTCTATCAAACTTTATTTTTGTACTAAGCTTTCAAATCAATACAATTTCACTTTTAAGTGTTCAAATTGTCTGTTTTATTTACAAATTAATTTTCATCTGGTTGAAAATCCAATTAAGTTGTGGTAAAGGAGATTGAGAATCCACAATTGTCTGAAAAGAAGTCAGGTCTTATTTTGAGGAATTTCTCCTCTGACACGCTCGCAAAACTTAGCCAACAGTCTTTTTGGCATGCACTCAGAAAACCAAAAAATTGGAGAAACAGTATGCAAATTTTTCAATGGACATTTTATAATATTAACTTACAGGTGGAGCGTGCTAGTCGACACGTCCCCATCTGCCTATTCTCCGCAACTCCCGCTCTGGAACTCTCTAAACAACCAAAATATTTATTTAATAAATAGTTCTAAATGAATTCCTAATAATTCCTAAAAATTCTAGAAAATTATAAAAATTAAGGAATTATCAAAATGAACTTGTGAACGCTATAAATACTCTCTCTGTCCCATAATATTTGGTATAATTTCCTTTGCACACAGATTAAGGAAATTAGTTAATTATAATTATTTTGTATACTTTTACCATTTTTTTAATAAAATACCCTTATTAATTTTATTTTATTTTATTAAGTGTGAAACATTTTATAAGATAATGCTTTTTTAATGTTGTTGATAAGATCACAACTCATAGTGAATCAAACATCTTATTCATAGTGAATCAAACATCTTCTTCATAGTGAATCAAGCATTGGAACTTCAACGTATTTATTAAACATATAAATTCAAAGTCAAAAATTAGTGATATTATCTATGTAATTAATAAGGGTATTATAGACATTTGATTAATCAACTACCATCCTAAAAAGGAAAGCGGATAAAATTTTGGGACAGACCAAAAAGGAAATTTTGCCAAATATTATGTGATAGAGGGAGAAATTAATTTTAAGGCCTAAAGAATATTTCTGACGAGCTAAATTAAGTTAAACGGAAGTAAATAATTTCCGCTGTAACCATTCCATAATTTTTATCTCAAAATCCATAAGGAACTAAACTTTACTCGAATTATGAAAACTAATCCTCACAATATTTAATATTTAATAAAAACAATATCACAATTTTTCAAGTTGGTTACTATTCCTCCTTGGAATTCAAGTGGGACTCGCCGGATTTTCTCACCGAAAACATCATTTTGACAAACCAAACATACCAATATGATCTTAACAATTAGTAGAATTTAAATATGCCTTCAAACACACCAAATATCCACTGAATTAAGAGATCGAAAAATAAAAAGGAAAATTACCAAAAAATTTAAAGAAATTCGAAATGGTCGAGATCGGATGCAAGTCTGGTGTCTATAGACTCCTGAGAAGACGGCGAACAAGTTAACGATGATAACTATGGCTGAATGGCGACAACATGGGCATTTTGGTGATGACAAAAGTGACAAAAACTTTAGAGTTAAATATGAAATTTTCTGTGCTAATTTTGACAAAACGGAGACTACTAGCATATAGAGGATGTTGAGAAGTATCTGTGATTAAAGTTTCGTGATGATCAAAGGTCATTTGGATGGTGAATGGAGATGGAGAAAATGACAGGTCTATAGTGTTAGATGGGGTAGTTCATGGATCTTCTTGATATTTCTGCAACTGTTAACTATATAGCATTGGCGAATATCCACTTTAGTCCCCGCGTTTCCTGGAAAACATCCGCTTAATCCTTCCACTTTGAGGTCTGGATAATTGCTGACAATTAATGAGTTAATCACCTAATATAATATACATATATATAATTATGGGTTATTACAACTGGTATGTGGTGACAATTATTTAATGCTCTATTGGTATAGGTTTTACACAATGTAGCAACCTTTCTCTAAATATTCCAAGATGTATTGAAATTGAACAAATATATATTTGGTTAAACATTGCATTTTCAATATGATTTTGCAATATAATTTAAATAGAATAGGACTGATATAATTGAACAAACATATGCTTACATTCCGTGTCACTTGACCTATAACTTCATCATGATAAATCCCCATTCTAATTGGCTTTTTTATATATCTGCTAGCAACCATTTGTGCTTTTCCTTTTCTACTTATTCATGTGGTATATAATGTTATTGTTGTGCATTTTGAGATGATTCATTGATCTAAATTCATTTTTGCTTTATAAATTATTAAAAAGTTAGTATCTCTAGTCCTGTAAAAGCATTTGAAGCTGAAGCTGGTCAAGCAGACATTGCACCTGCAGTTGAATCTGACCCTGAACTCCTTTGCACATTGAACTTTTATGTAGAGTGAGTTAGTTTTTTATCATTTACTTGAGAATAAAAAGTTCATGAATGATTTATAAGTGCACTTATAGTAGCTTTCCTTGTGCAAACATTTTTGTTATGGCCTATTTCTTTACATAGGCTACATGTCATAACTACTCCTCTTTGAGACACGTTTCCACTCCTTTTGGGTTCTTTTAGATCTTTTCTTTTGGAAATTTTATGTTTGCCAGCCCTCCTATGGACTTTAGGGGGCAATAATAGTGGCATGTTTGACTTTGGCCACATATTCCTTCCTTTAGCTAGTTGCAAATAGAACTGATATGTTGCAAAATACTTTTCTTCACTATACCAATTGTCAACATAATCCTCAAGAAATTTTTTACTATGGTATAATGCACATATACCATGAGGGCATAGGATCCCTATCAGATCGAATGATCTACATGCGCGCCTCACTCCCTTTGCTGATTTTATATCCTTTATCCCCATTCCACTCTATATTACACATTGCTGCTCTCTCAGTTTTTTTTAACATTGCACATGCATTGGGACTTACATTACAAAACCATTTCTTAGCTGCATCTCTTTTTTCATAAATTTTGTTTATTGCATCAATTCTCACCCAATCTAACATGGTAAGTATATGTTTTTTTCTAGCTTTCACTAAATGACCATTAAAAGATTCATGCATGTTATTATCTATAGTGTCACATTTAGAATGAGAAGAGAAGTAAGACCTGCATAATGTGTGGAAAGGATAAATTAGCAAGTGTTCTATAAAATAAGTACATAAGGCATCAAGTTTCTCAAATTGATTTGTAAACAGTTTTTTCAAATGGACTATTTGCACAAGAGGCAAATAGTCCATTTGAACATGTATATATATTGATGTTCTACAAGAGGCAATTCTTGTATAACAACTTTTATCAAACCTTGTGAACATGTATTATAAGTTCATTAAACACAATATATTATTATATTGCTTATTAACAATATGTAAGTGATTCTCTAAAATCAAAGACAATTATTGACCTTTTACATATAACTAATTATAGTGAATTAGTTACCATCAATCAAGCCAAGGTCCTCTTTCACATGTTTCAAAAACCATATCTAGTTTGCCTTGGTTTCAGACCTCACAACAGCCCAAGCAACTAATATCTTTGATCATTTGCATCCCTTCCAACTATTATAAGCAACTCTCTTTTGCACATTTTTTTTATAAAGAAGCCATCAAGTCCCATGATAGGTCTGCACCCTACTTTCCTCATTGCTTTAAAGCATTAAAGCATATGTATATTTTACTAAACTTGTTTGTGCCTTCTTTTGCAATAACTTCCATAGTGCTACTAAGATTTTTCTGCCTTAGCTCTTATGCATAATCTCGAATTCTTCTATAATCATCCTTATAATCCCCTTTAAACTCACTCCCTTAGCCATTGTGTCATTGATCTCAAGCTTCAAGTGCTTCTTAGAATGTTCACACATTTTTACATAAGTCATTTTAGGTTGGTCTTCAATTATATCTCTAAATTATGCAGCAAGATATTCACATGATGCCCTTTTATTTTTCATGTCCTAGTACATCAATAAATTGGATTGTAAGTTTTAACAACAACATTACCACTCTTTTTTTCTTCGAGCTTGCAAATAACAACCAAGCATATACTTTTTTTACATATGCACCTTACCCTTGAATTTTTATTTTTTTCAAACTTGATTTTAGCCCCTCTTACAGTAGCATATTTTGCAACTGCATCTTAAATTCTATTACACTTCGCTTTTGAATATTGTTGCAATTAGAAATGCAAGAACATTACTTTTAGGATTATAAATTACCCTTTTAGATTTCCTCCTTCTGATGTTTCCATGTCTTTCTTCCCTAGATTCCTCATCATTACTGTTGACATATTCAGGGTCAATTCCAACCTCTTCAGCTGTATTTTTCTCACCCCTTGCAGGTTCATTAGTTCCAACTTCTTTTACTACAGGTTCATTAGGTTTGCTACATTTAGCTGATTTGACTTTATCTTGCATTTGCTTTAATTTTTTTTATTTTATTTCTCATGTTATTTATTATTACAACCAGTTCTTCAACATTAGCGTCAAAACCACTTTCATCAACTACATCTAAGGAATGCTCATCATATTCTTTTTCCTTACCATCCTACTTCTCATTTGCTTCTATATGTTTAGTATGTTGAATTTCACTTTTAGGTTCCTATGCATTAGATGTGCTTTGTTCATGCACCTCAGCTCAATTATTATGAAATTATTCTTCTTCAACTCTGAAATTAGGTTGTTAGATCTCATCCCTACTTTTTCATGGACATGATATGTTGTTGCTTTCACACCATTAACATTTTTCTCATTAGCAATGTTCTTTAATTTGTTGTTCTTTCTCGTTATTTATGCTATGCTTTTCCACAATAATTTCAAACAGAATTGAGCCTTCATTGACTCTCTTGGTGTTTATATACTCAATCCCCGAGAGCAACTCACCCCCCTTCTCACTACCTGCCAGCAAGCCATCACCATCCACATTAAATTCATCACTATATCTTAAGTCTACATTAAATAACTTCCATTTCCCTTCAATTACTTCCTCACCTATAGTTAGGTCACTTATAGTTAAGTCAAATATATCCCCTCCCTATACCTTAGCATCTTTCATTCTATTAGCATTTACATCTTGCATTTCCTCAGCCTTTGCATTACCATCAGCATTTACATCTTCCATTTCCTCGTCACTACTAATCACAACATTCTATATTTTCAACTATAACACCTCATTGAATTCAAGTACATCCACTATATGTTCTAAAAATAACTTCATATGGACTAAATCAAATAGTTCACATAAAGGAAGAATTTCAAAGATGAGTTATAACTATACATGAACCTAAGACCATTTTCTATTGAACTCCCCCTTGGTAACCAAAACATCTTTGGTTTATGACCATACGCCATACTTTTTATCCTTTTTTCAATCCTAAAATAACCAATTTTGTTTATATTATACACTGTCCATTTTAGTATTTCACCATCAACATATCTTAGTTTGGGATCTGTAATAAATTTACCCCTATGATGTATATAAAAAATGTTAGCAACATCACCACCCATCCTAAAAATTTATTCAAAATAGGTTCAGTTCCAAATTGTATTCAACTATTTTATTAGAACTTTGCTAATAATTAATCAAAGCATTACCTTTTCCACTTTCACAAATTCAATACTTCTTCAACACTCTTCAATCAGCAATTATGACTCATGCAACATTAATTTGATAAAGAAAATCCACCAATGAGTCCCTTTGAAAATCTATAGCTTCTCAGCTTGTAAATCTCTCACAACATAAAACATTAAATGATCCTGACTGCCCACCTTATATATATCATAAATGCTTAACACATTGCATGCATTGGTGCCAAAACTATAATTTATAATACATTACAAGCATTTTTTGTTCAGTGTGTAAAAAACCCCATACAATACCCAAAACATTACTCAAATTCCTCCTTCATTTTGTGAATGGCATGCGGTAATTTTAGTAGGAATTTGGGTTTAAAAAGTCAAAAATATAAGTTTCGGGCCTATTTATGGAAAAAGTTTAAATTGGGCCTATTTGTCTCTATGTTTGAAATTGAAGGGGGCATTTGCCTATTAATCCATTGTTCTTTACTTGAGTGGCTATTTTTTCTCTAGAGAACTAGTGTTCTTGAGTTTAGCTAGGGTTTTCTTTCCTGAGTGAATCTTTATGATTTTTCTCTTTTCTTTTCCATTTTTCTATCTTTTAATATTCTCATTAAATGCTTTAATTGTTCTGCAGATGGCTCAAGAATTAAAAGTCCTTTGAAAGAAAATTTCTCTAATAAAGGATGAAGAAGATGAAGTTGATCTAGGATAATTTAATGTACAAACTAATCGTCATGAACATTGTTTAGTGGGTCGATTATTATTGGGAAACGTTTTAATCTTAAGGCAATGCTTGGAGGGTTAACAGAGCATAGTGTTTATCCAGAGGTTTTAGTTTAGAGGAAGTGGGACAAATTTTATTTATTTGTGAATTTGAGTCTAAGATCTATAAGTTTCGAGTCTTATGTGATAGCCGATAGCACTATGATAGGCAGCTAATTATCTTTAGTGAATTAAATGAGGTAGAACAACCTTTCGAAGTGTCTCAATCCATTATGTATTCTGGGTTCAAATTTTCAATCTTCATTGCGATAAGGATTCAATACAGGAGGTGGGTGAAAAGATAGTTGAATTAGTAAAGATTAATGAGGGTGATATCAATTCATAGGTCATTTTGCTAGGGTTCACATTAAAGTATATGTCACTGGGCCTTTGAAGATAGGAGCTATAGTTCTTAACAATAAGGGGGAGAAGGTGTGAGTTCATTTCAAATATGAGAGCTCTATAATTATTATTATTAGTGTGATTTAAATAGCCAAGTGGAGGATGAGTGTCTTCAAAATTTGATGAAGTGAAGGTGCTTGATTGGCCATATGATCCTATATTATAAGCTTCTTTTATAAAGGCTCGATTTGTCTATAATTAAACTTTGCTTCAACCTAGTAAGCTGAATAAAAAAAGAAAAACATGTTCCTTAGTCTTTTTCGAAGGTAACAGCTTATTGAAAGTTAGTGATTTTAGCTAAAGATGGTGGTAATAGTCTACAACGTTGTCACATGATGTGGGAAATAATAAATCTTGGAGTGTGGCTTTATCAAGCTCTAATGAGTCAGCAATGGTCCTTAATCTGCATAAGGATTCAACTGATAAGGGGTTAACATTCATAACTACTATAAATCCAACAGATTCTACTGGTAACACTCGGTTAGGGATATGATCTTGAGTGAATTGGATCAAGGAGTGGGTTGATTTTTAGTGGCAAAGATATTTGTATCACTGATAATATGGGATCCGAGAAGAATATAGGTGGATCACCCAATGATGTTGTCATTTTTTCTTTAACTCTTGTAATCTAGAGGACTACCGATGCTCCAATATCTTATCAATGCCTTGTAATTGTACTAGCAGGTTCTGCTTCTTAGCAAAAACATTCGTAAACACCTCCTTATTCCATAATTTAATCTTCACAACAAATTATGTTACAGTAGTACCAAATTCCTTATTAACTTCCCAGTTCCTTTTTATAAACTCGTTAAAATCACCAAGGACTAAAGCAAAGCACAGGGGTAAAATTTTACTTGAGGAAAAATCAATTTCTCAAGTCCAAACATTTGTTCGTTAAGGTCAAATGCTAATGCATCAAGTCCATTTGCCTTCTTCTCAACCCCCAAGGGTAGGAGTAGACCTGAATATAGAAAATGAGGCAGTACTTATAGAGGAAAATCCACTTTTTTCACTAGCATTAACCAATTTTATTAATGTGGATTTGAAAAAGAAAATCAGAGAGAAATAGATGGTAGTTCAGCCTTCTAATATGAATCCAAACAGGTTCAAAAGTTATTGGAGACCAGTTCCTCATAGGAAATTTTTAGCACCAAATAAAAGGCCACATGGTCCAAATTTCTTCAAAAATAATAGTAAATTCATGCTAGTGATGAATGAAAGGCTTGTATCAAAATTCAATAATGCATTTATAGTGCCACTACCTGTTCTACCAAACAAGCAGTGGCGCAAGGTAGTGCATAAGAAGTTTCCTCAACTTTTATCTCGTACACAGAAAAAAAGATTTCAAAGACAAAGAGCTGCTAAGAGAATACAAAAGGAACAAGAGGTCGAACATGATGTCAAGGCCAAATTCAGGCTTAAAGCTACAAAGGATTCACTTTCTAACAAAAAGGAGACCATGATGCAAGAGGCTGAGGAAGATGTCATTGAGATTCAGAACACTTGGAGGGCAACTTTCCCAGGAGAAGCAAAGGGACATTGGAGTGGTGTCATAATTCAGGCTATAAGGCCGGATCAACCTAAAAGGGTCATTCTGGAGAAATCATCAGGAGAGGTAATCAATTTTTCCAATTATTATTAATAACAAAAAATCCCTTAATGTCTTCTTTATGGTAGATTCGATTGCAACATTGAGTTTTAAAAGACACTATTTTCCATTGGAATTTAAAAATGTTTCCCACTATATGGGAAATGAAAAGCTAAATAAATAAAATTTATTACTGGTCTCTAGCCAGAGTGGCAATATTTTGCTTTTTTGGATTTTAAAAATTGGTTTGATAGCCATTATCTTAAATAAATGAAGTTTGAATTTCTCAAGTTTTAGTGTGGTTCTATTTACTGTTATTTTCTTTGGTATGTTTCTTTAGTGTGTGAATAAGCGCTGTGAATGGTTGATGAAATTTAAGTAGTATAACGGCTAAAAATTGGAAGTTTTTATTTTATAAAGTAATGAATGGTTGTGGTGTATATGTGTAGTGTATCAATGGTGTAAAAAATTGAAGAATCTAGTTAATGGAAAACATACAGGCAAATACAAAGCAAATGTCCAGAAATAAGTGGATTCAACTTTGCTGCAACTAAAAAACAAGGGAATATTGAAATAATTCAAAAGAATGTGCAAATGACTTGGTGAAATTAAAATTTCTCCAGGATATAAGTTCAATTAAGCATGATAGTCCCAAGAGGCATAACTCAAAACAAAAGGGAATTAGTGAAGATTGAAAGTGGGAGTTCATGAAATAAATCGCACGTGGAAAACAAAAGTTATGATATGCTTTCATAAGACAAGGTAAATTTGAATAATTTCTCAAATTCTCAGGCAAAAGAACCATCAAGACAAAACTATGCCAAAATAAATTCACAAACATTTAACATGGCCAAAAATTACAAATTTGATGGTTGCCTAAGAAATATAGTTTACTATTGTCTAAAGTTACATATCTGTGTTGCAAATTGTTCTATAGAATTATAAGAGTAAACAATTTTGGCAATATATTGGTAAAATAAACAAATAAAATTTTCCTTGTAATAATGACCCACAGAGATTTAATGCCTCAAATTAAGCATTATTGGGACATGAATAATGTATGCAAAATATTTTGAATAACATGAGTTGAGGAAAAGGATGCCTGAACAAGATGCTTGCGGTTTTTTTAAAGCCACATATCATTCCTAAAAAGAAATGAAAAATGCATTGCTTAATGACTTATTCCAAAGATTGGAATATTGTATTTAGCTTCACCAAGTAAAAAATAAACATAATTCACATGATAAAAGAAGCAAGGCATATTATTTTTGCAAATCATTAGAAAGAAATAGCAAGGGTACTTAGATATTTAAAGAAAAATATAAACCTCATATTGTTCTATAATAGCTTTTCAGTAGTAGGTACGCAGATACTAGTTAAATAATTAGTGCAAATGATAATAAATCTACTTCTGATTTAATTTTTACACTTGGCGATGGATTTGTTTCTTGGACATAAAAAACCAGTCATGTATCACTAATTTAACAATCAAATCCAAATATATAGCTTTAGCCGCAACAACTAAGGAGGTTATTGCTGAGAAATTTATAGCTTAGATTTAAATTATGATGCCAAATATTTCCTTATACTGCAACGGTTAAACAACTATATTTAGAACTTTTAGTAAAATATACAATAGAAAATCTAAATATATTAGCTTAAGATATGATCTTGTAAAACAATTTGTTTGTGCCCAAAATAAAAGTTTTTGGATTTAAAGACCAACAGCTCATAAGCCTATAAATAAACAATTCAGCCCATAAAAATGTCTTGGGGAAGGAAGACACTTGAAGCTTTTGGAATTATCTAGTGCATTAATGAAGAAGAAAAATCTGAAATATCCATTACAAGCTCAGGAGCCTAAGTAACTGTGACACATGGAATACTCTGTAATTTCTTAGAGAAGTAGCCTGTGAGTAATAGTGTTTACAAAAGCCAGTAAGACACAAAGGATGAAGGACACATAACCAACACAACACTCAATCAACAACCAATCATCATGCAATCATTATGAACAATCATCAATTAACACTAGTTAATCATCATACAATCATAAACTTCAACAAATTTTTAGTTTGGAAGCTCTATTTGTCTTAAACAATTTTTCTTATTTCCTATATCTTGCTTTAGTTTCCATCCATATAAAAATTTTCCTTTTCTATTATTTTAAAGCTTCCTTTTTATATCAATTTTATTAAATTTACAAGAATATTGTTGGAATTCAAGAAAATTGTGGTAAAGGAGCTCAAAAATCTACGTTATCTGAATAGAAGTCAGGTTTTTCTTTGAGGAATTTATCCTCTACCACACTTGTGCATTGAATCCAACCAGGTAAAAATTAAAAATTGCATCAACACAATTAATATTTGATGGTATTATTACCATAATGTATGTAAGGTCTCGTAAAAACTTGATAGATCTATTTACTAAAGGACTTTCAAGAGATATGATTAAAAATACTTCTATAAGAATAGGCTTAAGACCTTTTAACTAAACTTATCAATTAATGAAAACCAAACTTTTTATTAACATTACCACTAATGTATAGAAGTTTAGGTAATAACAATTTGATTGATAAGTAGTGTTAAGTAGTACTAATTTTAATAATTTAGTACTAGACTATTTGAAGCATGAGTGATTTTGCTCTTAATGACATTCAAGTGTATACAAATCAAAGGGAACTTTACCTATATCGGCATTGGAAGTGCTGCAGCTTTAATAAAATAGTATGCCTTTGTAAATGTTCATGAAATCAAAATTGTAGCACAAGGTCATATCAATGCTAAAAGTTTGTGAACCTTTGAAAGAAATTAATATAGTTTCACGTGTACGACTATTTCTAATATTAAGAAATCATGGTTTAAGATTTAATCACCATTATCATTTTTGTTGGTTTAAGAGTTTGCCACCATTAACTTCATTAGGATCTTGAAATGTTTACACTAAGTAAAAGTTTAAATTGAAAGATTCTTTTTACTATGCATGAAACTTTAGTTTAATACTTTATATTATAAACTAAGTGAGGGATTGTTGAAATAATTTAATAGTTTGAAGTTTAAAGTATGTAAAATATAAGAGAAGACTATATCTTACTTTATCTATAGATTAAACAAGTGGAAAAGTGTGATATAGAATAACATGGATATGTCTATGACTATGTTAATCATGTTTGACATAATATTGCATTATTTTGCATATGCCAATATGGCTTGGGACATGAGTATGTGCCAATCGTGTTTGACATTCAAAATAACATGTTTTTTAGTAGGCAAGATGGGTTGGGACACAGACGTGTTCCCAACAGTGTTCATTGAGTTAAAACTTTTGAAAAACCTTCTGAGGGCAACGTGATCTAGAATAAAGGTGTGTTCCCAACTATGTTCCTTAGGTTTTAAAAAGTTTTATGGGATAGCCATGAATACAAACACAAGTGTGTCTCCGGGTATGTTCATGAACATGGCCCCGAACATGATCATATTCCTGAGTGTGTTCTGAAAAATGCTTCAACAAACTATTTTTGAGTTGCAACTATTCAACGAAAGGTTGTAGCTTTTCCATTAAATAGTTGTATCATAATGAAAGAGCATTTACGTCCTTATAAATACACCTCTCCTCTATACTAACTTAATCATAAAAAATAATATCTTTTTTCTCTTATATTTATTTCTATATTTTCTTAAAATGATCTTTGGGAAAACTTCAGACTTTTATTATTTAAAATTTTTAAGCTTTATTGCATTTCAAAAGTGTTTTGGCAACATAAATTTAGAACAGACATATGATGGAGCAATAAACACTTAAAAGATAATGATTTTATCATGCATTAAAGGCTAAAATACACCCATTGTCATAATAATAATGAAAAATGATGAAGATGGTTTTAAAAAGGGATAACAACATTTGCAGTCTTAAAAGTTATATACTTTTTAAAATTAAGTTTTGAATGCTCAATTTGTAATAATTTAGTTCTGTGAGTATTTAAAAATTTAATCGTTGGTCATATCCCATTAATTCTAACAGATTGAGCATATGTGGCACTAATTATGCCCATGTGGCATCCACGTAATCACCATACTAGCCACGTCAGTCGCCCATATTAGCTCCTTCATCTTCCATTTTCTTCTTTTTCTTCTTCTATCTTTCTCCTTCTTCTTCCATTTGCAATAGAGTTACAATGGAAATTTTCTTAATGTCCCAGTTCATTTTCTTTATTAAAATTGTGTTTTTCTAGTTAAGTAGCTATTTTTAATGTTAGATTAGCATCATAACCTTACTAGTTCTTTGAATTTGATGCTTTAAATAATTTATTTGCTTACCCATAATATAAAAGATGCCAATTTTTGATAATTTCAGCATTATTATTGTTTTTGTTTCATAAATGGAATTCTGGTAGGCATCACGTTATAATTTAGTTGCATTGTTCATTATGATGCTGCTATTTGGGAAAGATGCATTGCAACAAAATTTATAATGATGGTTTTATTAGGTTGAAGAAGCTGAAGCTAAATACTAGGATTTTTGTTTGATGGACGAAATTCTTTGTCACTTCCTGATTCTATTATACTATCTTCAATTCATTATAAGTTTTTCCACTTTCAGTAATGGGGAAATGTAGTATACTCAAAATGAAGTATAATAGGAAAAAAAAGTTATATAAAGTTTGTGAAATTTATCCTTTTTATTCATGCCTACAAGGTACATATATATTTTTCTCTTAGAAGTGTAATTGTTTTATCAATTATTGATCTATAGAGGTGAAAATAATGTTTTGATTGTTAAAGAGGAGTTGTGAAAGGAATCACTTCCATTGCAAATGGGTTCTTGCATGTATAAATTGCAAATGGAAGAAGAAGGAGAAAGATGGAAAATGGAAGAAAAAAGAGCTGATACAGGCAGCTGACGTGGCTAGTGTGGTGATTACATGAATGCCACATAGATGAAATTAGTGCCACATATGCTCAATCTATTGAGCATATGTAAGATATACTTTATTAATAAGTAAATAAAGTTAAAAATTTAAAAATAAGAAAATCAATAATGTTAATGAATTTCATAGAAAGATATAAACAAGATAAATGGTACAATTAGAAAAGGGATAATGACCCAATAAGTCCTATATGTGTTAATTAGACCTCGCATATTTGTAGCCACCTCATACCATATTTTAATATCATCAACCACATCATTTTTAAGGTGCCAAAAGAGCTTGAAGAAGAAAAAACATCATTTTCCATGTGATTTTACGGTGAAATTGCTCATTAAATAAAAATGCCCCTTCACAAAGCATATTCAACTTCAATTTTTGGTAAAATCAATTGGAGATCCCAGAGGGAAAAGGTGCTTGATTGTTTCTTTTGCGATTCTATAGTGAAACTGCTCACTAAATACAAATGCCCTTTCACAAAACATATTTAACTTCAATTTTTTAGTAAAATCAATTGGAGAACCTAGAGGGAAAAGGTGCTCAATTGTTAACTTGATTTCTTAGGTAATTTTCCTTACTTTTCTTTGAATTCACAGCTTTCTCTTAAATGTTTCTTCATCGATCTATTGCTTGATTTCTCCTGTAATTTCTCCTCACTTCTTCTTCTTCTCCTCTTTTGGATTGAAATCCTAGGTTTTCATTTCATTCAGTCTTCTCAAATTATTTCTTTTTTTCATTTTTTGGGTGGAATGTGTTTAAATATGCAAATTTATTTTAAATGGGTAATGTGGGTGATAGAGATATTGCATAGGCGATGAAGAATTAAGGGATTTTCGAGGAGGGATTTTGAGCAATTTTCTTTTAGGGATTTGTAAGGATGGAATTCCATGGGCAATAGAGGTGTTTTAGTAGCAACATCATTCTTGTAGGAGCACCAGCAAGCTCAAAACATTCTACATGTACCACGCTGCAAGTGATAGATAAAGAAAAATGGTTTAGGAGGAACTATATTGACAAAAGAGAGGTCTAGTGAAACAGATAGGTCTTAGTTATGGTTGCTGTTGTTGTTATTGTTGTTGTAGATGGTTGCTATTATAAACTAAGCATAGAATCCCTTCAAAGAAGCTAGTAATGTTACTTTGAAAGCTAATTTAGATGGTTGTTGTTGTTGTTTGAGAGACTAATTGAAATCCTTTGACACTACCTCTGTTACTATAGTTGTGTGGTCTTGGTCATGTTGAGTTTCGTTGGGTATTGATATTACTCTTGATTTTGAAACTTGTTGTTTCTCTACCATTAGAGAGAAAATTTCAGACAAAAGATAACAACATTTTTCCTTTTCTTTTGTAATATGAGCAAAAACAATTCCCTTTTTTGTTTTTGTTTTTGTTAGTATAAGAAAATGAATCTTGATAATTGATTCTTACTTCTTGCTTTTGGGTGCTGAAAGAAATAAAGAAAATTTGCAGTTTCGGTAATTATTATCTTATGTTTGCTTAGATGAGTGTTTACTACCATCCACCACATGCGAATAATATTTTTGATACATGAAAGCTATTTGGAAGGCTTGAGGTGTTAAAGAAAGTGATGGTAGATATAGATGGATGGACAATAGAGGTGTTGATGGAAGAAGAGGAAGAATGATGAAAAAATGTGTGGTTGATGACATGTCAAGGAGATATGAGTTGGCTACATATATGTCTCAAATTGGTGGAATCTAGATGACACATAAGCAAATTATGTTTAATTTGACGGAGAAGAACTAACAAGAAAAAATTAAAAACTAATAGGACTCAATTAAAAAAAGTTAGCTCTAGGACTTGATTGAAATATTTAAGAAATTATAGTACTTGTGGGGTCCTTATCCTTAGAAAATTCAATAACGTGTGAGGGAATAATTTGTCTTTTATAGTATTATTTTAATATATATTATTGGGATAACAACATTCTTAGTCATTTTTTCAATTAAGTGTTATAAGAAATTTTCTTTATAATCAAATTCTATAAGTTTTTAAAAGTTTTCGCATTAATCCTATCCGTTAGTCAAACTAATTTTCTATTAGTCAACCTTAAAATTAAAATTTTTTTACATTTCAGTCCTAAAACTTTTTTAAAAAAATCATTTTTATATTTTAAATAAATATTTTTTTATTTATGACTTTTTTATTATTTAACTTGCATAATAACAATATAACTCACAAAAATAACACCAAAAAATTAAAAATTAAATAAAATATTTTCTTAAATTATTATTTTAATTAAAAATATTAAATAAAATTAATTAAATATTTTAATTATTTGTAAATATATAATTTTAATTAATGTATCATAAATGAATAAATTTTTTATATGGATAAAACTTAATTAATTTTGTCAATGTTATAATTTCAGTTATATTTTATGTAAATTTTAAAATAACTGAATTGAAAATAGACAACTTTTTAAAAATATTTCTTTAAATTAGATTATTTTCCAATAAATACTTTTATAAAATGGCATAATTTAAAGAAACATATATATTTTTTAAAAATCTAATTAAAATATAATTGAGTTCAACAGTTATTTGAAATCTAACACAAATTATAATATTAAAAAAACTAATTAAATTTATTGAAATATAAAAAAATATTTATTCATGTATGATATATTAATTAATATTATTTATTTTAAATAATTAAAGAATACTTAATTAATTTTATATGTTATTGTTAATATAAATAATAATTTATTAAAGAAATTTTTTTAATTTTTAAATTTTTTTTATATTAATTTTAATGAGTTATATAATTATTATGAAAATTAAATAATATAATAAATTATAGATAAGTATTATGAAAATTAAATAATATAATAAATTATAAATAAAATACATTTATTTATTTAAAATATAAAAAATTCAAAGTTTTAGGACTGAAATGTAAAAAAACAATTTTAATTTTGAGGGTTGACTAATAGAAAGTTAGTTTGACTAACAAAATGACTTTTTAAAATTTGTAGAACTTGATTGTAAAGAAAATTTCTTATAGGACTTAATTGAAAAAATGATTTAAGTTATAGAACTAATAATGCTATTATCCCTATATTATTTGGAGCGTGAAAGACACAAAAATCATTTAATCAATAATTGGACCTATTTGATTTTTAAAAAAAATTTTGAATTGATTTTTTTATCAACTAAAATAGTAATTTCATTCATAAGATAAAGAGTACAGTTGTGAACAACAATACATTACAAATACTGTTAAGATCAAGACTCATATGTACCCTAATAACATATCAAGATTGGAACTAAGCTTCAACCCATAAGTGATTGGATAAGGATGAAAAACCTTCCCAAAGAAGCACATATAATATTGCTAAGAAATGGCAAAACAGACACTTACATCCACATAAAAAACAGTCAGTTCAGTGAATTTATAAGATTTTCGACTCCTGCCAGAGCAACTCTTGAAGTGAGAACATGCCTGTAAAAAGGCTCATCGCCAGATTTAAAAGAAATCCAATCACTTGCATAATTTCTCAAGCAACAAATACTTAGAGCCAATATTCTGCATCAAAAGATGAAGCTAATTCAACTTGAATCTCAAAATATAAACAAATTTCAACCATGGAAGAGCATAAACACAAAACAAAAAAAGAGAAGGACAACCTCTTAAATCTATCCAAACTACTAATATTTAAAAAGGAAAAGTGAGTTGAAATAGTTGAAATTGGATGTATTTGATTTCTTGACATAAGTTGGCGTACAAGAAGTTGAAATTGTGTGCACAGCAGTCCAAGGGGAGCAATTATTTAGACCTTTGAAGGAATAATGTAAATTGAAAGGCAAGCTAGCCGGCCCCATTTCAGCTTCTCCACATGTTGTCCAGCGGTATTTAAACTAAGGAAACTACGCATTACTTTTCACAGGTTCACAAGATTGAATGGATCAAAAAAAAAAAAAAGGATCAAAAGTCCAATAACATCCAACCATTTTGCATTTCTTCCAAGTTCCAAAAACCATACACAACAACTTTCCTTTTTTTATTTATTTTTTGGTTGGCTTTGAGCTGCCTCACTTCAGATGGCTTCTGAACTTAAAATGTAACTTACCAATAAATAGTAATTAAAGATTTTTACATATATTATATTTAATAGTCCAAGTTATAATATATATTTTAAATATTTTATGTTTAATTAATATATTTTCATTTTGTAAATTTATTTTAAAAAAAATTTCAATAGTAATCTATATTTTATAAAATGAATCTAACTCAAGAGCTTAGGACATTTTTTGGGTGCCTAAAATATTCAAAATGAACTCATATTAACCGAAGTTGAGGCTTCGAAAGTTTAGAGCTCTTATATTTGAATTTGTTTATATTAAATTATGTATTTGTTTATTTATTCACTTTGTATATTATATTTAATTAGTTTATTCTTACAAATGTGTTTTGACATAATTGATTATAAAGTGTTTTGAGATAATTGATTATTCTTACAAATGTATTTTGACATAATAGATTATAAAAATAAATTTTAAATGATTTTCATGATCATTTACTTGAAAAAAAAAACTCATTTTTAAACCAGTTGTGATCAATATCTCTTCGACATCACCACTATTAGTGTTTTACCAATAATATATTTGGTCCAAAAATTAATTTATATTTTTAATACTTATCTTTTCTTTTTACTAATATATATACTTTGACATAGATATTAACTATGCTAATTGGTATATTTAGCATATTAACGTTTTCGTAGTGATTTGAATTACTATTTACTAGCATAAGAAAAAGCAATCACACCAATCCTTTTCATAAATAGTTCTGGTAGCAAAAAATGTGAACATTCAGATGTAAAGAAAAAGGATCGCTTTCTCATCTCTCTATTCTTCTTTCTTGTGATAGAAAATTAAACCACTTTTTTTTTTTAAACTACTTCGAGAGGGGGGGAGTGATAGATGGAGTTATATGCCTATTAGTCTTGTAAAGCTCACTGAATTCGATTATGTATTTGACAATTATCATTAATCGAATGTTTCTTTCTGACAAAAAAAAAAAATAGAGAGGGGGGAGGGGGATTTCAACCCTCCCTTTTGTACCTACCCCGTGGATCGGTAGGCATTATGCCAAACCCCATCCCTCGGCAGATAGGTAAATTAAACCACTTAAACTCCATCTTTGAAATAAAGCAATCACACTACGCCAATGAGGTGCAAACCAATTGGTTACTACGCTGATATCGGAAGAGTGAGTTTTTGAATTCAATTCTTACGAGCATATTTATGATATTTAGTTAGTGAATTTCTTTTGGAAGTGATTTAATAGTGTTGTAATTAAAAATAAAATGATGTGATAATATTTGATGATATTGGTATAATTAGGGGTGACAATTTGTGTTAAAGAGTCATAAACGAGTCATGTCGAGATATGATTATAGCATGAATATGGTAAACTCGAATATGACCTGTTTAATTAATCATGTCAAAATTATAACTTAAATACGGATACGTTTAATTAATAGGTTATACGATACAACCCATATAACCCGTTTAACGTATATAGGTTTAAATGAGTTTAAACAGGTTACAAATACAATAAGGATATGTTTTAACATGCTTTAACACATTTTACATTCACATTACGAATTATCATTAAAAAACCAATTAAATATACAAATAATATGATATTCTAATATTTAAAATTCAAATCCTAAATAATAATTAATATTTAAATTGTTTGTATTTATAAATTATTCAAATAATATTTATTTAATATTTAATAATAATTTAAATTAATAATATTTTTATTTAATATCAATATTAATTTAATGAAAATTATATAGTTTATTGTAAATATGTAATTTTCATTATATTTTTAAATCTAAATTTTTACTTAATAATAAATTAGTATTATATAGCATTTATTTGAAACTAATAGTTTATATAAATCTAATTATTTATATCAAAATTACCAACTTTTGATGATATTAAATTATGAATAACAATTTACACCAAATTTGTGTAATTTTTTACTATTAATATTAATTGACATTAAATTATATAATTTTAATATTTTCAATATGCTTATTTATTTAATATTAAATTAAATATTGTATAACATTTACTTGTATTTAAATTATCTTTAATTAGTAATAATACTTAATATGAATGCTAATTTAAACTATGAATTTAATTAATAATAATATTGACATATCAAAACTATGTATTCCTATTAATACAATTAACAATATAATTATTTATACCAAAGATACATACTTCCAATATAGATATATAAATTTTTATTATATTAATAATTTAATTTTATTTAACAAATATCAAAGTAGTATTGTATTAAAACTTAATAATTTCAATTTATATATACGCTATTGTATTAGTGTATCATATATATATATATATACAAAATTAAATGGATTAATACGCATTTAAACAAGTTAATAATTAAACGTGTTGATCTATTTACTAAATAGGTTAATACGTGTTTAAACAGGTTAGGTCAGCTCAATCCATTTAAACACAATTTAGGTCAGCTCAATCTATTTAAACATAATTTTATTTGTGTTTTAAATGGGCTGACTTGTTTATAATTCAAATCCGTTTATACTAAACTAAAATCTATTTAATTTTTCGTCATGTCATGTCGTTTAAATGACTCGTGTTACAAATTGCTAGCCCTATCTAGGTATAACAATGTATGAGTTAAAAAAAAAAGGCAATCACACCACAGTTATAAATTAAGATAATTAGTTGAAATGTCATCTATGTTTATCACCAAAATTTTTAGTTTTCATATATATTTTTTAGAGTAATAGAAAGATAGACCATTTCAATACTGACGAATAGACTATAATTACAAAATATTATGATTAGTAGAGATAGCAAATAAATTTATCATCAAAATTTTTAGAGTTTACATATATTTTTAATTTTTTTTATTAATAAGAATGTCAGATGATTTAAGTATTGATGAACTATATAATAGAGGGTAATTCTTCTGATAGTAGGATTCGAACCTTTTAAATTAGGTAAAAATTAATTTTGTAATTAATGATGAACCTTTTTTAAATCATGTGAAAATCCTTTTGAATGAGATAAAAATTAATTATAGAATCAACCTTTTAAATCGGCTGAAAATTCTTTTAAATCATGTGCAAATTAATTTTACAATTAACAATAGTAATATTCAGAACTTTCACCTTATGAACTTGTTTGGTTAAACTATTGCTGATGGCTGATAGGTGGTAGTTGTTGTTGATGGCCGATAGCTGATTGATACTATGTGTTTGGTAAAATTAAAATAGCTGTTGCTGATACTGTATTTGATTACATATATAGACATTAGTTAATTTATATACAAATGATCATATTTTTTATTTATTTTCTAAATAATAAATTATATACTTGTATTTGTTTTATTAATATAAATGTTAACAATAATATATATAATGTAAAAATAAATATTATTTATACTTATAACTATAAATATTGAAAGTAATTTTTATATTTTTTTAGTTTTGGCACTAAGTTTTAAATAAAGTAATAATATGTGTTGTTATTAGTATTAGAATTGATGAGTTTTGAACATTGTTATTAATATACTTTTCAATACTTTTATTTGTGTGATGTTTTTAATAATTTTATAATTAACTTTTTTTAAGTTAAGCTTAATTAATTAAAGTTAAGAAAGATAAGATAGTAAATTTATTTTTAAAATGGTAGCTGTTGGTGAAAAGCTCCAAATGAGAGCTGATGTGAACTAGAGCTATTTAGTATCCTAATATCTACCAGCTAACAATTTAAAAAGTTAACCAAATATCATTGTCTTAACTGTTGGAAAGTGAATAGCTAAGAGCTCCTCCCAACAGTTAAACCAAACACCCCTATGATTTTTTTCAAAAAGAAGTGATTTAACCGTAAAAATAATAAATTAATAATTTTTTAAAATAAATTCATGATAACATTTTGAAAGGGCCTTAAAGGGTGGGGGTGGTGAATAAGGCAATCAAAGTGTTTAAGAAAATTAAAACGAATTTAAGATTTAAACAAAAATGGAAAGAGATGAGAGTAAGAAGAATAATGAACACAACGATTTAAGGAGTTCAGATTCAACAACAATCCTACGTCTCCACCTAACTTATCCCCAAGTTAGGATTTTCAATCACCCACAATCTTATTCACAAGATTGAGATTACATAAGAGTTTAAGGCTCACTCTTACAACCTTACAAATAAGAGTTTCTTAGCTCACTCTAAAACCAAATCTCAAGTGTTTTAATGGCTAAACACTTAAACCAATTCCTTTAGAATAGAATCTCACTTCCCGTTTTCACAACCCAGAAAATAGAAGAACAAGAATGTCTATTCTAACACTCACCAACTCTCACAAGAGTTATACAAAAATGAATAATGAATTTGAAAGAATTTTGAGAGCTTTGATTGATGTTAAGAATAATAAGCAAGTGTCTTAACATCAAATGAGCTCTAAGAGTT
>CATIWK010094484.1:0-21280 GCA_949634005.1 Mallotus japonicus
CACTTAAATGTATTTTACAGAAAATTGGAAAAGCAGTTGGAGACTGGTTTTATGACCGAGCTGCCGTCAAAAAGATTGACTGTCCTTATCCTTGCAATCCAACTTGTGTCAAAGTTGATTCTGATTCATAAGAGCAATCAACAAATGTAAATTATAGAAACATAAGATTACCTAGATGCTTTAAAAGTAACATTCTATGGTTAGAATGCGCTTCGAGTAAGATGGTGCTTGTGGTTTATCTAGCTTTGAAAGTAAATAAAGTGAGAACTTAAATGTACTGCTGCGAGTCTGTATCATTATTCATGTAATGATTTATCACTGTCTGAATATTTTGATCATATTGGAAATAAATTTTGATAAAAGTGCATTGATTCACGCATGAGCAGCTAAGCTTTGAGTTTTTGTGGAGGATGTGGACCAGATTGCATTGGAGTTTATGGATGAGTTTGACAGGAGACAAGTGCGCAACTGAGCTTTATGTGGCTCTAACTTTTGGGCCCGATTGATCCACGGGACCCATAATATATCAAAATGAAATCAACTCAGAGGCCTACGACAGGTGCTATGAGCTGCGCCTGTAACACAACGCTTCAGGCCCACAATACTTCATTTAGGGCTTTAAATTTTAGTTTGAACTTTTATGTTTATTTTTGGGGTTTTTTTAGTCTTTTGCGCTTTTCAGCTAAGGTTTTTTTCCTAGACAGTATTTATTTGTCATTTTCAGATGTTTGAGACAGTTTTTGTTGAATTGATAAATCAAATTTCTATTTTCCCCAAATTCGGTATTCTTTTGTGAATCAATGAATTTTTGGATGCCTATTTCCTGGTGTTCGTGTTGAATCAACAGGTTATAGAAGGTTATTTGACGGCCATTTGTGCGCGAATTAACGGCAAGCGACATTTATCCCTAATTTACTAGGCTTCCGCTACGTTAGTTGGCATTAGAGCCGCAGTTCGTTCATTGGGTTTAAAAAAATAAATAAAAATGGCATGCAGGAGACAACAACGTATTGAAGACGTTTATGATCGTAAGATAGAACAGTAGCAGGTCGATCAACATATGGTTGGGCAATTCGAGCAAATGATAGAACAGATCATGGAGAACCTGATGGCGAATCAAAATAATAATAATCAAAATTGTCATAGGGCGCCTGTTGACAAGAATTTTGATGAGGAGGAAGAGGAGTACAAAGAAGAAGTGCCGCGCAGACGTCAAAGGCCTGCTGCAAAAGAGGATCGTAGGCATTGGGAGACTGGAATGTGGACTGAAATTCCAAAATGCCATGGCAGCCTTCAAGCTGAGGAATTCCTGGACTGGTTGGCTACAATTGAGGAGGTATTGGAATTTTAAGGGGTACCAGATAACAAACGTGTGCCTTTGGTAGCAACCAGATTGCATGGCAGGGCTACTGCATGGTGGTAGCAATTAAAACTGGCTCGCACTAGACTGGGTAAAGAGAAAATTGCTACCTGGGAGAAGATGAAGAAACATATGCGAGCTACATTCATGCCATACAATTTTCATAGGTTGATGTATCAGCGATTGCAGAACTTGAAACAAGGCTTGAGATCAGTGGATGATTATACCACTGAGTTTTACCAACTGATTATGAGGAACGAAATTCAGGAAACGGAGGACCAGTTGGTGTCGCGATACATTGGGGGCTTGAAGATACAGATTCAGGATACTGTGAACATGTTCGATCTTGTCTCTGTTTCAGCTGCTCATTAAAGGGCGCTAATGGTAGAGAAACAGTCACGTCATGCTGCTAATACTGTCAATATAAGTGGTGGCGCTGGAGGCAATAGTGGTGTGAACAAAGCATCGGGCAGCAGTTCTGGTGGTGGTGCTGTCGGTAAGGGTCCTGGTCAATTTAATAGGCCAATTGGCAGCAATGGTATAAGGTGCTTCTAGTGTGGGGAACTTGGTCATAAGCAATCTGAGTGTAAGAAGATTGCTGTAAAGAAAGCCTTGTTTGTTGAAACAGATGACTATGATGAAGACGAGGTGGAAATTAAAGGTGATGCTGTGTATGATAAAGAAGAAGCAGTCGATGAAGTACTCCTGGAAAGGGATATAGGGACTGCCTTAGTGGTTAGACGTTCTTGTTTGACACTAAAAGCTGGTTCAGAGGATGATTGGCTGCGGAGTAATATTTTCCAATCCACATGTACCATCCAAGATAAGGTATGCCGTTTTGTAATTGATGGTGGTAGTTGTGAAAATATAGCGTCTATTGAGGCTGTCCAGAAATTAAATATTCAAACTGAAAAGCATTTAAAACCTTATAAGCTAGTTTGGCTTAAAAGGGGTGGTGAGGTAGCAATGTCTAAGAGGGCTGTGGTTTATTTTTCAATTGGTATGAAATATAAAGATGTTTTGTGGTGTGATGTGGTAGCCATGGATGCATTTCACTTGTTATTGGGTAGACCTTAGCAGTATGATAGAGCTGTCAACCATGATGGGTGAACTAATACATACAGTTTTATATTTAATGGGACCAAAATTGTATTGCTACCTAGTAGACAGGTGTTGGAGAAACCTAAACTTGTAGGTGAAGATACTGCCCTATTATCCTTAGCTCGATTTGATGAGGAGTTGTAAGAATCAGAAATAGGGTACATATTGATGGGAAAAGAAGTGGCTGAGTCCAGTACTGTTCCAGAAATTGTGGCTCCACTAATTGATGAATTTATTGATATTTTCCCTAATGAGCTACTAGATGGGTTGCCTTCTATGCGTGATATTCAGCATCACATTGATTTGGTGCCGGGAGCAGCCTTGCCAAACAGGCCACATTACAGAATGAGTCCCAGTGAACATGAGGAGTTACGCAGGCAGGTGGAGGAGCTGCTTGTTAAGGACTACATATAAGGGAGAGCATGAGTCCATGTGTTGTACCTGCCTATTTTGACACCTAAGAAGGATGGTTCTTGGCGTATGTGTGTGGACAACAGAGCCATCAATAAAATCATTGTGAGGTACAAATTTCCCATTCCTCTTTTAGATTACTTGCTTGACCAGATTAATGGTGCTACTGTTTTTACTAAACTTGATTTGAAGAGTGGGTATTATTAGATTCGTGTTAGGCCTGGGGATGAGTGGAAAATAGCGTTTAAGACTAGGGAGGAGTTGTATGAGTGGCTTGTGATACCTTTTGGCTTGTCTAATGCCCCTAGTACTTTTATGCGTGTCATGAATCAGTTACTGAGGCCTTTTATTGGCAGATTTGTTGTGGTGTATTTTGATGATATTCTGATATATAGTGCTAACCATGAAGAGCACATGCAGCATGTTAAGGAGGTTTTTAGAGTGTTGCGCAGGGAGAAATTTTATGCTGCCATGAAGAAGTGTGTATTTATGGCTCCCAAGGTGTTGTTTTTGGGTTATGTGGTTTTAGGAGCTGGTTTGGAGGTTGATGAGGCTAAGTTGCAAGCAGTGAAAGAGTGGCCTAGACCAACGACTCTGATAGAAGTGAGGAGTTTCCATTGCCTTGCATCATTTTATAGGCCTTTTATTGCCAATTTTAGTACCATCATGGCTCCAATCACAGATTGCATGAACGGCAGTAGGCTTGAGTGGACAAATGAAGCAGAAGTAGCCTTCGAGTTGATTAAAGAGCGCTTACAACTACACCAATCTTGGTGCTACTAGATTTTTCACAATCCTTTGAGTTACATACACATGCTTCCAAGGTGGGGATTAGAGCAGTTCTTAGTTAAAACAACAGACCTGTGGCATTTTTTAGTGAGAAAATATCTGGTTCAAAACTCAACTACAGTACTTATGATATTGAGTTTTATGCAGTAGTGCAGGCAGTGACGCATTGGCGTCATTATCTGTTTCGCAAAGAATTTATTTTGTATAAAGATCATGATTCTTTAAAGCATTTGCATCAGCAAGATAAAGTATCACCCCGCTATGCAAGATGGGTAGCTTATTTGGAGTGTTTTACTTATGTGGTGAAACATAAGTCGGGCGTCACTAATCGG
Source organism: Mallotus japonicus (assembly GCA_949634005.1). Classification (NCBI taxonomy): domain Eukaryota; kingdom Viridiplantae; phylum Streptophyta; class Magnoliopsida; order Malpighiales; family Euphorbiaceae; genus Mallotus; species Mallotus japonicus. Next base: position 3,994 of record CATIWK010094484.1, read on the forward strand.
GTGGCAGATGCTTTAAGTCGCAGGAGCAATTTGCTGGTTACTATGAGGGTTGTGGTGCCTAGATTTGATGCTTTTCGTGATTTGCTTGCTACTGACCCTTATTTCTCTGCAGTAATGCAAGGTGTGCAGGCTGGGAAGAAAATAGAATTTTTACCGTATGATGGGTTTTTATTTAGGGGCAATCAGTTGTTGCAGCCTTTACCTCAAGATAATTAAAGAGCTGCACGGGGAGGGACATGTTGGCAGGGATAGAACTTTACAATTGATTTAGGCTTCCTATTTTGGCCTATAATTCGTAAAGAGGTTGAGAAGTATGTGCAGAGGTGCAAGATTTGTCAGGTGTCCAAGGGAGCAGCCACTAATGTAGGATTATATATAACCTTACCAGTCCCTTCTCAACCTTGGGTGGATATCAGCATGGATTTTATGTTGGGGTTGCCACGAACACAGCGAGGTAATGATTCCATCTTTGTTGTGGTTGATAGATTTTCTAAGATGGTTCACTTTATTCCTTGCAAGAAGACCACCGATGTTGTTAATGTGGCACAATTGTTCTTTTGAGATGTGTATTGTCTTTATAGGTTGCCTGCCTCTATTGTTTCTGATAGAGATACCCGCTTCCTTAGCCATTTTTTGGTACAGCCTATGGAAGATGGTCAATACTCAACTGAATTTTAGCAGTGCTTATCACCCTTAGACAGATGGGCAGACTGAGGTGGTGAACAGATCTCTAGGAAACTTACTGCATTTTTTGGTTGGAGATCATGTGAAGAGTTAGGATCAGAAGCTATGCCAGGCAGAATTTTCCACAACCACTGTGAATAGGAGCACAGGTTTCAGTCCTTTTCAGGTTGTTTATTCAGTTCAACCTAGAGGTCCTCTTAATTTAATGACGTTGCCTAACAAGACAAGGATCCATGGGAAAGCAACAGATTTTGTCACTGGGTTGTAGGGTGTTCATAAGATAGTTTATGAAAATCTATCTACTGCTAACTCCAAATACAGGCAGATTACAAATCAGAGGCGTAGGCATTTGGAGTTCGAAGTGGGTGATTTTGTATGGGTAGTCCTGACTAAGAATCACTTTCCAGTTGGAGAGTACAATAAGTTGTTTGCCAAGAAGATTGGTCCTATGGAGATTATGGAAAAGATTAACCCTAATGCTTATCGTCTGAAGCTACCTAGCTATATTCGCACTGCAGATGTTTTTAATATGAAGCATTTGATTCCTTTCTCTGGAGATTCTTCTGATAATGATGATGTGCCAAATTCGAGGTCGAATTTTCTATCACCTGGAGGGAATGATGCGGACCAGATTGCATTAGAGTTTATGGATGATTTTGATTGGAGGCAAGTGCGCAACTGAGCTTTATGTGGCTCTAACTTTTGGGTCCGATTGATCCACGGGGCCTATAATATATCAAAAGAAAGCTGACTCAAAGGCCTACGACGATTGTTATAAGCTACACCTGTAATATGACGCTTCAGGCCCAAAATCCTTCATTTAGGGCTTTAAATTTTAGTTTGAACTTTTATGTTTATTTTTGAGATTTTTTTAGTCTTTTGCACTTTTCAGCCAGGATTTTTTTTCCTAGGAAGTATTTATTTGTTATTTTCAGATGTTTGAGACAGTTTTTGTTGAATTGATAAATCAGATCTCTATTTTCCCCAAATTCGGTATTCTTTTATGAATCAACGAATTCTTGGATGCCTATTTCCTGGTATTTGTGTTGAATCAATAGGTTATAGAAGGTTGTTTGATGGTCATTCGTGCGTGAATCAACGGCAAGCTACATTTATCCCTAATTTACTAGGCTTCCGCTACGTCAGTGGATTTATGCCTTCCAAGTTCATTTTTCTACATTTAGACTTTCCAATTTTGAATGCGCATGCAATAATGGTATTATTGGTACCTTTCTTGCTCCACCCACAAATATAAATACTAGAAGAACCAAAGAGAAGAAAAGCAAATGGAAACCATTTCATTTAGGAAAATGTCACGCGATATGAACTGTCCATCGCGCGAGAAAAAAAAAATAAGTTTATGGTATTTTTGTCTGAGACGTAGAAAATAAGCGTAGCCAAAGGCAGTGAAATACCTGCTTTAACAAATGGGCAAAGAAGGTCATTTATGAAATGATGAAGATGAACGATAATAAATTCTTTAATTCATCGGTTCGACATTTCCACATGAGAAGGCAAAGTAGGTGTTTTTGGCGTTGGTCAATGTTATACCTACAATGATGTTGCCGACCATCATCCCTGTTACATACCCTTCGCTCACCGTTGCCTTGCTTATATGCCAATGAATTCATTAATTCATCGGTTCGACATTTGTACATATAAAGGCAAAGCAAGTCTACTTAGCATGTTCCGATGTTACACCGACAATGATGTCATAGGCCATCATCGTCGTGGCATACCGTCCGCTCATTTTTAGTCTTGCTTTTATGCCAATGAATTCGTTAATTCATCGGTTCGACATTTGTACACATAAAGGCAAAGCAGGTCTAGTTAACGTTGGTCGATGTTACACCGACAATTATGTCGCCTGCCATCATCGCCGTCATATACCCTCCTCTAATTTATTTCTTGCTGAAGTGGAGGCATAAAAGACCTACCCTATCCATATAAAGGTAATTATGTTTTTTTTTTGGTAAAAATTTTTGATCAACCAAAGTTTGAATTGTTGAGCGATTACCGATGAGCTGAATTGAATGAAATCAGAATTCATGTACAGTTGATCTTTGTAATCTTGTAATATTTTTTTTTTCAATGTATTGTCATAGTGCGTTAACCAAAAGGTTAGGGTTAGGAGTTATTCCTTATGATGAACCAAAAATCGAATTGTTGAGCGATGACCGATGAGTTGAAGCGAATGAAGTCCGTAATTCCTGTGGAGTTCAATTTTGTAGTCTCTGTTTTGTTGTAATGTGTTAACCAAAAGGTTATGGTGAAGTGTTTTCTTTGTATATATTAGAATATAATAGAAAATTGCAAGAGAATGGAAGTTTAGGTTGTGGGTTGTTCTAATCTTTAAGTTGTATAAAATAGTAATTCAAAATAATAAACCTCACTATGTCTGTAATTGTTGAGTGGGATACTGAGTTTTGAATTGTATGGAATGGATGTAGCGATATGCTATTATTTAGGTAGTGATATGATTGTATTTAGGCAGCGATATGATGCTATATAGGCAGAGGTATTTTAAATTATTTTAAGCATTGGTGTCTCTTTATTCCTTGAAAACAAATAATATTATTACCTGTGATGGTGGATGTAACAGTATGTTGCACACTAAGCTAATCCTTATGACTTATGCCTACAAAAATACAACGGCGTTTGTAATGGACATGGACTTATAATTTATGGGTCGGATACGTGGGAATGGCAGAATTGTTAGAAGAGGTTCTTTTTGTGATGGAAACCTCGTTCAACATCCATATGGGAGGGTTACAGATAAGTACAGCAAAACCCAGTATTCAATTTACGGTTGATGCGTTTATCCATGTCATATCTCCACTTTGCATGGGCTGCCCGCCATACCTTACTGTTTAGTCAAGAAAATTGATTTGGTTTTGTCAGCCGGTGCGTGGCAATAGATTGGGTAGTATTCGATGTGTTCCAATTTTGTATCGGGTTGAACTGATTAGTGCATCAACAGTGATGGTATTTTGGACATTGTCTGCATTATAGGGTTTTTTGTTATGTGTTGGAAATGTTACTGTTGATATTCAAATAAATTATTGTTAGCCTAAATTGTGTAATGAATTAACATGTGTTAGCTTTGCTGTACCATAAGTTTATGTTTTTTATGAAGTTTATGCATTGCACGATGTGCAAATAATGTTGCCCTAATTTGTTAATTATATGTCGTTGCCCATGTGTGTGGTGACAGAAGTTAAGAACAATTGATAGCATTCTTCAGTGTGCATTAGGAATTCCATACATATCATTGTGCTTACTGTATTGTGGTTGTCTGTAAATAAGCACTTGCCCTTTACATTTTTTGTTTTAAACACTTCATTTCCCATGCGTTAAAAAAATCAGCTGGGTGTGACATCACCATGCTCGATGTGTTTTTAGCATGTGTTACTCTTAATGAATTATTGCTGTTGAATATGAATTGTGCCTTACTTCATTCGGAACTCCCGAGTGTACTCCTATGTGCTTTGCTATTAGGTCTTCTGGCTGTGGCTAAAGTTTTGTGCTTGAGCTTTTTCCCGTTGTGGTGATGTTTTAATACAGTATGTGTTAACTGTTTATCCATGGATTGGTTTAATGTTTGCTGTTTATATCTATTCGTATATCATATGTGCATTGTGTGCAATTTGTTTTACCTGAACTTGTTTCTTCAATTGCCATTTGCTAAAAGTGTCATTATTGACTTTTCGTTGTTCTCTCATGCAACCTTGTCGCCTGGCCCCTCTCGGGACATAATTTGGCATTTCATTCACAACATTTCAGTGTTATTACTTTACGCCCATATTATGATTTACTGTTAACTGTATATGTTGTTCTTCATGGTTTATATTACTGTTCGTAATGATGGTGCTGTATATCCATGTGTGAATCAAATGTTTGTGCGTCCACACTTTAACTGAAATACTTACAAATTGACCCACTAATTTATTAGTTTTATAATTGTTTTTACACACGTTATGTGCTAAATTGCCTCCTTATGTTTTTTGTAAATATCTTATCTACTAGCTTTGCCTTAAGATTATGTAAATCTTCCGTCAGTTTTTAATTAACAACCAACTTGTTCCCGTAAGCACCATTTTTTTATGTGAGCAACATATTATTTTTATTATAATTATTACGCATGCCGGATAATGATCTGCCTTTTTTTGTTACACCGACCAGTTTCATCATCCAAATGAGCACTATCTTTTATTTGTTACCTTACTTACATGTTTATATAACTGTGACGCTTAATTAAATTCATTCATTTTGCATACAGACTTTTGGTACTGCATGAAGTGGGTCGTTGGGGTCAAGTTCCACTACATAACGGTATCTATTATATTAATAATTATATTTTTCATTGCACTTACTCAAGACTATACTTGGTTTCAACCTTGCTTTTGTTTTGAAATGCAGAAAAACAACTCATATTATGTCATCTGCTGCTACTTTCAATCCTCTAATTTATTTATTTTTAGTATATATTTGTGTTGGGTGCGACTTACAACGGGAAGTTTTATAATTATTCTCAGTCTTTGTTTTAACATTTTTATATTTGCCCTTCCTTCTTTGTTGGAAATTTGTGTTTTTTCTATTTGGATGGCACTGTGTCTGGACTAATTGCTGTTATTTGTGCCCATTTTATTTTTGTACTGGAATCTGTTTGTTAACATCACTCTTATGTTTGACTATTTTCCCTTTGGATTGTTCATATGATATGCATTCCGCTTTGTGCTTTCAGTTTTTACCTATGATGTTTGAACCTACCTACTGCTGCCTAAACACATCAATATATATTGCATAATGTCAGAAATACATCACGTTAACTAGTTTTAGCTTATTCAACTATCTTCCATATGAAAGTACACAAATTTAACACACTTGACATGCACAATGCAGCAACATCCTCCTTCCTGTAGTTGCACCAAGTTGAATTGCTACTATGCATAGTCCTAAACATATATACCAAATTTGTTTTATGTGTTGTATGAAATGAAATAATACATTTTAATGTCTACTTTACAACATGCACATTCTATTTGTTGTTGTCGTTCGATGTCGGGTATTTCCTCTGCTCTGAACCAATGCTTTATGTAAGGTTGTCTGCACATCTTTTTATGCGATATTTAGATTCTAAAAAATGGATTCGGCACCAATTGTATAAACTTAAGGTGCAGTGCATGCATTACATCAGCGCTGTTTTCCATCACTGCAATATGCACTAATATATTTAATCCACTGGTTTGCTTTTGCATCTGTTGTGTTACTACTAGTGGACATGTTGCCAAATTGTTTCCTTTATTGTGTGCGTGTGTCAATAACCTAAATCCTCTCATGTAATGCAATGCATCCGGTAGAACAGCTTGTATATTCCTAGTAGTGTTTATGCTTGTATGTTCCTAGATCTGCACGCTTGGGTAATAAAAGCCAGCTTCTTCTTGTTTATAAATGTGTTAATGTTTTTAATTTCCTCCATCTCGACCACCCTTAGCATACTTTTCGCAAGTGCTGCACGGTGGAACGCTTTGCCCTTGATACTTATCGATTCTATAATTAGTCATTTCCTTTTATGATACGTGTTTATATGTAATGTAACTTGAACACGATACACTGATTTTTCACCTCCACTATTATACAAACTTATTGGATGTATTAACGTTAGACACATCAAATACTTTCATTTTTGTTTTTCAACCCATAACCTGATATAACATAGAACATATAAATAAATAAATGAAACATATAATTAAATGAACTTCCAGTTGAATCCTTTCATTCACAACTTACAATATCATTAAGTTGATGTAATCCTTAGCTGATCTGCATCCAACACACTGGGCAATTTTCCTTATTGCTCTGTTTGGGAGTTTGAGTTCATGCCCCTGCTTACCTGAAATGTTCATAGTTTTTGGTTAGTTAATCACTGCAATCACATGTTTTTCTTTTGGAAAATGTTCCACGTTGTGTTGATAAGAACATAATTTTTATTGTCATTCATAATCTGGAACTCCACAATTTTATGGCCCTTTTACCTTTCCTTAAAAAAAAAATCTATAAACAAAAACCCAACAAAAATTACTAGACCTCCCGTTTTCTCTAAACACATTTGGACCTCTGTTTCAACAGCCATCTATCCTTTAATCCGACCACCATCTTCACCCTACTGTCCCAATATCTTATTGTTTATTATCGACTCTCTCCTTTCCCCCCACCCCCATCCACCATTTTTTCCGATTTCCCAATCTGGGCCTCGTTCGCCGTTAACAAAAAATAACACAATTAAATGTTTTACCAAGTTCTGAATGTTTATGTCTTACCTCTTATACGGATTGAACAACTCTTGCCTTCTTTGTTTGTCTATATGCATCCTTTGTGCTTCATTTTTGCAATCATTCCTACTCTTCTCTCCGGTAATCTTTTCGGTGCGGGTGACATATCTATTTGACTAGTTCCCGGTGTGGTTTTGGTTGATGCGGTTTTGCGCCCCTTTTGCTAATTTTCTTATGTTATCTTTTCACAAGTGTTCGTAATAGCTTAATTTGCTTATTATGTTCTGACATTTTGTTTTATTCCCCACTTTGGGCATCCTACTTTCCTTTACTCTGCTTTTGTTTCTATAGTACGTCTGTAACTATCATTGTCTTCCTTTGGTTATTCACACGCCAGTCCCTTCAATTCCTATAAAGTTGTAACTAACAACCATATTCAATTGGATAACCAAATTACCCCCTCACCTACAATTGATTCATTCAATATGATATTAATTCCTATTCATTTCCTTCCAACCATTTCAATTGTTACATGGCAGAAGTCGTCCCCATTTCGTATGTTACATTTAATGCTAACTAATTATTTTTTTTTACTATTTCAACTCTTTGCTACATTGTTGGAAATCTGTGGCAATCAATACATGCTGTCTATTCTTATTATGAATTGTACTTGACCTTAAAGATTGCATTGTTTTTTTTTTTCCCATATCCACCTAGGGCCTTTGCACCAACAATAAGGATATTATTAATTACTTAATTAATTTTTTATTATTTTATTTTGGTTATCTATTCATTTAATTATTTATTTGCAATACTCTCTCTGTTGCCATCTTATTATAACATTTAATTATGCACTTATACGTAATGGATTCTTTATAACTTATTCATATGTTTGTTAATTAATAAAAATTCATGGACTTGTTAAACTAAAACATCAAATACGTTGTTACGAATAGCATTTTGCCAAAATCGCCAATTCAATTGTAACAGAGGGAGTTTTAATATGTCAGCCTTTGACTGAAATATCTTATTTTTTACTAAAATGCTTTATTTTGTGCGCATATACTTATCAATGTTCACATTCACCGTACATTCACCACGATCATAGATTTTTTTATGTCAACCTTTGCACATCCTAAAACCCGATGAGTGTCTTTTTGTAACCACGTAGAAAATATCTCCAAACACACACCAATTGTTGCTTGTTCGATAAATATCCGATTGTATCCCATCTACTATTGTGCCTTCAACTTTGTTTGCCAAAAAAAAAAAAAACCTTTTACATTGTTTGTAATAGTCATTTAATTTTTCCTCATTGTCATATGTTCTCTTCTTAAGTTTTCGTATACATTTCATGACATGGTTTAACAATGCATACATCTTTTTCAGCTGTCCTCTTCCCCTCAACAACCCCACCCCCCCAACAAAAAAAAAAAAAACATTCTTTTACATAAAGACATCTAACATGTATTTATACACCATGTTTATTTATGTGATTACTATGTACCTGCCATCGATCAATTTTATTAAATCATCGTTTTTAAACATTTGCATTTTGTTCTTATTGTTGTGTGTGTGTGTGTGTGTGTGTTTCTGTGTATATATAGATACGCTTATATATATATATATATATATATATATGTTTGTATATGTCTTCTGCCATTAAATATTGTACATATTTACATTGTTTCCTCCATTTCCTTTTCTATTCGTCGCATGTCGTTACAATATACATATTTCCCTTTCTTTTACAATGCACACTCATAAATGCATCGTCGTCTGTGCGCATTTTTCATTTCACATTTTGTGTTATCCACATCCAACTCCATGTCCTCGTTAACTTTTTGTTTTTTGAATACAATTACAATTTCATCCATTTTTTTGTATTGTTGTCAGTGAACTCATCATGAACGTAACATACTGCATGCACTGTCTATTTGTTATTAGCGCTATCTCGAGTTTCTTTCTATTAATTCCAATTGTTCCTTTGTGTAGTCATACAATGGCAATACTTTTCCATTTTTTTGAATTTATTTTTTGGTCCTATCCAAGTTGTTTTTTTACTGCCTATGCTGTGAACACTGTTCCCTTATATTTACTTGCTCACATGGGCGGATTTAGGGGTGGGCACTTGCCCCCCTGCCCATTAAAAAGTATTTAATATAGTATAGTTTTTTTTTTTTTTCCCCCACTAAATTTTTTCAATTATATATCTATATATATTCTCAAAACAATATAATATGTAAACTTTTTTGTAGACCCTTAGTGAATCCATAATAATAACTCAATAGTGTATTATTATAATTCTTTTAGAACGTTCAAATAATCAAACTTTTTCTTCTTTTATCTTTTCACTATTTTTTAAGTTTTACTTGTTTACCTTGATTTTTCCAAAATTCTATATCTTACCTCTCCTTTTCTTTTCTTCTCCTGAATTAGCCACCCCACCTCACCTCTTTTGCTTTGTATATTTTTCTTTAATTTGGTCATTAATTATTATGCACTAAGCAAGTTGATTAGATTAGTAATTTACTATAGCATTCATCTATCCATCAATTATATATGCTATCAATTAAACCTTTTTTTGTTTTATTGCACATTCTTATTTTGACCAATTTTAATGTATATTTTTTCCTTTAATTTGCTTATTAGTGCATATGCTAATAACTAAATTTATACTTTTTTTTTACATTGTGATAGTTGATTATATTTTATGTGATTTTGATTATAAATATAATTATCAATAAATTTCTCAAAAGAAAAGTTTTCGTTGAAGAAAACTAAATTTGGTTTGTTTTTCTCACTATTTTGATTATCCGTTCTGATTTTGATTATCTTTGATGTTATTTTTTGGGTATATTATTGTTAGTATATTTGAAATATTATTTACGTTAGTTTATATGAAATGAAACATTTCTAGTATATTAAAATAAGGTCAAGTTTGCCCCCCTGGAATTTTTTTCTGTCTCCGCCCCTGCTTGCTCAACTCTCATGTGAGTCTTTCAATATATATGTCCTTGTTTGAAGTGAATAATCCATTGTTTTGTGCATGGATGTTGTTCCTGTTTGGGAGCGTATTTGTTCCTGTTATCATTACTGACATAAAACAATCAATTCTTTCCCATTACCGTATGCCTCCTTCCTTGCACCCCATTTCACCTACTATTCTTAATGATCATCATTAATTACACTTGCATACGTCCAAATTGAACTTTTTCCCTTTCGCACTCCATGTCCTGCCTATTTCTTATGTCTATATTGTCCACATCACGTTGCCCATCCCTATCACCATTCACATTAATCATCTCTGCCTATGTCAAAAGCTTTGCACAGGCTCATTTAACTTCACAACAGTCGCCCTTGTTTCTAGCGGAGATTTTCCTATTATCTTTAGATATCTGTTTTCATTGCAATATTCCCACATCCTAACCTTTTTGTTTCCCATTCAACCCACGCATTGGGGAACTTAATATTTCCTTACACTTTACAGACTTGTCAATTTCAAATGGTTTTTCTCCATCTCAAACCGGGTATTTGCAACCCCATCTAACTCTACCTATTGCATGGGCCCATTTTTTCTTCTCCTCCTCTGTCCCAAATTGATTGCCTTTTTTTTTATTGACTGACTTGCATAAATGCCATTGGTGTACATTTATTGGTGCTATTTATGGTTCATCAACTATCTTGTAAATGGATCCTTAAAAAAAAATAAACTATCCTGTAAATGGACACTAACCTTTATACCTACCCACTCACTCTTTGTTCCATTACTCACTTTTGCTGTGAAAACACTTTGTTTCCATGCTCCGTATTTCATCTATTTATTAACATCTTCAGTTTCACCCCTATTTTCCTCCCAACGTCACATTTGGTTATGCCTCCAGTCCCAAGATTACCACAATTGGTGGTGTATGAAGTTGAAAAGGGATTCGCAAATTGCAGATGCAAATGCCGCTAACTTTGCAGTTACTAGCCAAAAAAAAAAACGCTGGCAGAGGTTAAACTTTTACAAGGTCATCTCTAGCACATAAGGCCAGCAAGGAAGGACAATAGGAGGAGCAAATCCATATAGAGACATTGCCCATGTATGTATATAAAATTTGCTTGGAATCGTCTGAATATATTTTGTTGTTCTGCATGTGAAGCAATATTGTGAGAATAAACAAATTTCTAAGGACAATTTTCACTGTTTTATTTTCATATAAATTGAACCAGACTATGAAATGTAATAGATAGTCAAGTCGACACCATTGTGGGTGTAATTAGTGTAGGGGAAGATGGACGTACTTAAGTCTATAAAATATCCTTGTCAAAAGGGAAAAAAATTACAGAAAATATGTAGTCGAAACATCTTAAAGTTTGTTTCAGAGTTTGATTGCAATTAATATGCAAAAAAGGCGAAATAGTTGTATGGCAAACTGGTATATACTGTATCAACAGCAGATGTGCCAATAATAACGAAAATCCAGATGATCTTATCAGAAAGCTACAAATTCTGCAATAAAAAATAATAAACAGTAGGCATATATAGTTAAACATATTACAGAAAAACAGATTCAGTGATGCATACAGTCATGATTGAGTACAAAATTTCATCGTTGGCCAACCGTTCGTGCAAAAACAAATCTCTATAAGAATTTGCCATTTTGGTAACAACAAAAGGCTTCGTTTCTATGACCAGTAAACAGAATTTCTTCATTAAACAAATCAGATGGTACCAATTCAACCAATGCAAAGCATACAGTTATTTCAATTGCAAATACAGTAATTACATACTAATCCAACTACATATTGTCGGGTACAGTTATCATAAGTTAGGCGGAATAGGATTAAACTTACTGAAGGAAACCCTGAAATAAGAAAAAGTTTCAGTTATACAGGAATGCTTCAAAACCAAATGTCATCATAGACAGCCAAAGTTCCCCAATAACCATAAGGTACGCACTTGATCAAACCATCAACAAACATAAAAAAATTTTAATCAACTGTATTATGCAGCAATCATATATGTAAAAGTTACGCGTGTCAAGAGAAGCAACAAATTACTTAAAAGAAAGATTAGTAGTCAGAGAATAAAATGAATAATTTATTATCAGCATAAATAAATTATAAATTGACTGTATTCAATTTAGAAAATCAGTCCATTAATGGATTTTCAGAGAATAACCAACCACTTATCATACAAATGTATAAATTAAATGTCCAACAAAGGTTGTGCTTTGTTACGGGTAGACAAATAGCAACAAAAATATTACTATAAAAAATGCACACAAAATTGTCGAACTCCCCCTCAGTGCAAGCTTATAATGTACTTGACTGTGCATAAGCGCAGCTGACAACATGTGCATCTTGACCCAATGTAGTTATTGTTGTAACTATATTCACTTCGGATGTTTGGTGACTTTCATAGGTTAATGAATTGCTCACGAACAAAATGCTCATGGACTTCAATAGACATAGTTCGGCCAAACAAAATATTGGATATTAAGAAAGTCTAATGGCCCTTTAAATTGGCACAATATATCTGCACAACATAATCAACACTTGGGGTTAACAGACATTTAGGCAAGAATTCCATGATATCATTAAATATATCACCATGACACCTCAATCAAAGCATTGGTTACGAATTCAAGCTTTGAACCAATGCGCACATTCCTAACAAAATTGAAAATGAAAAGAAATTGTATAATGAGAGAATTGAGATTTATTTGAGAGGGTGAAAAGATCATACCTATAATGACAATGAGGTGGAAGTCCATAAAAAAATCAAAGTAAGAGGATTTTGATGCCTTTTCATGGACATGAATAAAATGATACAATAGAGTGCAAGGATTCAAGGACAATAAGATAATATTCATAACTGTTGCTTGGTGTTTGCATGCTTATCCTCCAACTCCTCAGCCAAGTTCTGCTCTCAGGCCGAAACTCCATTTATTTTATGGATACTTTCCATCAGCACACGTTAGTTTAATGAAAATATTACCTTTAACCATCATGTACATGTTGTGTTACATATGCGTGTCAATAGTTTTAACTTCAAGATACGTGCACATCAAGCGTCTCAGTACACGCATTCTCCAGAACCAGAGAATCTTAGTTGGTAGCCTAGCAGCCCTTGTACCCTTATGCTTACTTGAAAAAAATAACAGTGGTGCACAATATTGTTTAACAAAGTCTAAATTAACTAATGCCACTTCAGATTGTAGGCATACCATATCTAGAATGGGTTCAGAACAAATTATTACGAAAACTATCCTCGTTAATATATGATAATGAACATATCAACCCATTAACAAAGCTAAACATAAAATCATAAAGTCAAATGTCTGAAGGACAAAATCAATGCAACTGGGGAGATTTTTTTACTCATCCATAAACAAAGACTCAACTATAAAACGCTTTAACTTTTAGAAGCCTGTAAGCTCCAGTTCCAATATATATTACACATGAATTCTGCAGTATGTTTGTGCTTTGAAAAATTATATGTCACATTAATCAGGAACACTGACGCATTAAACATACAAGGTATACTATTATCATCTCATAATTTGAAAAAAAAAAAAAACAGGCTTTGAATGACATAACTATATTAATGCTCTTTAGAGACTACATTAATGCTCTTATGAGACTACATTAATGCTCTTATGAGTTTATCTAAATAGTTTGCACACTATCATGTGATGATAAAAAAAATGACTACCTACTTGAGAGACAATTTAGAAGGATCATAGAAATGGTCACAAAAGAAAAATTGATAAAAAATTGCAATAGCAATACAAGTAGGAATATCATATTTCTTTCTGACTTCACATTTCCCTTCAATAGTTTTAGCTGATAAAATATGTGTTGCTTCACTGTAATAGACTTTGTATAAATTTTAAGCCATCTAACTTGTAAGACACCTGAAGTCTTGGATAACAAATTCTATAAATGAAACAGACGATGATATAGGCAACCAAGGTAAAACATCTAGCTAGTTATACTACAAAAAACTTGAAATGAGGTTTACCTCATGAATATCAAAATGATATGTCTTATCAGATGAGATGTCCTCTGGTCGCAATGATCTCCTAACCTTGACTTTTTTGGATGTGTCTTCAGTTTGTTTTGTTTCCTTTAGGACAATGATCTTCAGCAAATGGCACACAATATAAGCCTTCAACCCTACATTCCTCCTACTCTTGAAAATTTCAGTCTCCATTTTTATGGTGAAGTGACAAGGGCTTACAATACCAAAATCATTAACTAAATACTGAGTTCCCATGTGTAGAAATCCAGTCCTCGAAGAATTCACTTTAAAAATGTTATTTTCTATTTCGGCCTCATTAATTTTGAAAGAGTGGTAGATACCAGATCCAAGGTCCACTAATCAAACGGAAGACTGAACAATGCACCCTTCTCTGGCAAATACAAGCTTTTACAATAATATTCCAGTGGCAATCCTTTCCTTTTTCTTTCTTCTAATCTAGCTCTATCAAGCTTATTAGCAATGGCATAATCCTTCCTCTGATGATGTCCTCATGGCATTTTCCAATATATAGTACATATGAGTTCAACATTTTGTTTATGCTTCCAACAACTTATCTTAACACTAATGATGCTATCAAACACCATTTTACACAAATGACTGACATACAATTCACAGTATTCAGGTTACCCAAATTTGATAATTACCAATTACTGCTGCCTTCAATTAGCATAAGGCCTCCAACTTTACCACATTAACAAAACTAAATTAAAAACCTCAAATTACAGATATAGAATCAACGAAGAGATAGTTTGCACCTTCGCCAAATCATCAGGAACAACCCAAACAATGTACAACCAATTGTCGGCATGGCCCAGAAACTAGAAACACAGACAGTAATGAACACGTATTCGCCATCTTATTATCATTCAAAGCAACATGTCTCCTTGATTGCTTGTTAGGAATTGAATGTTTATTCAGCGCTTCTGACTTTGCATATGCGATTTAAATTACTAATTTTGGTAACCGGACCCAGTTGTTCTGCATCCTCAGCTCGCCGCCCCTCTCATTAGACAACCACATCACCGACACAGATATCCGCGTCCTCCTGTACCTTCTTGCCATCCATGGAAAATGCATTGTTAACGAATCGATTCAACTCGTCAGTCATCTAGCGCTGCCATACATCTTTTACCTAAAGGCCCTTTGGATACGCCACTTACAAGTTCATCCACTCTAACACATACAAATTTAATCGTATAAGGGGAAATAAATAATTTATTTCCTGCGATGCACTGACGCGACATGTATCACCACACTTCATTTTATTGTATTATTTGCACACCTTAACCTAAATAGGTGGCACTCTTTGCGATATTTTCTTGTCTGAAACATTATTATTTATTTTATTTTTTTTTAGAATTATTGGATATACGACTAAAGTACCATATTGGCTAAAAGTGGAGAGAATTATAGGTATATAACGATGAACATATATCTCCATAGGTACGGGGTCTTTTGGGTAAAGCCAATCCACCACGAGGGTTTATACGGTGAGGAGGAGTTTTTCCATTACAGTTAATATAGTTCGATTAACTAGAATTTGTCCCCATATTTTAACATTTATTATAAGAATGTACAAGTAGAAAACTAGGGGTGATCGCGATGATCTGTGTAGTGGTGGGTAATATGCTTGATTATAATGGGGTGGAGGTGATGGAGTATTTGTTAAGAGGTGATGCATCTGATAGCCTCTGCAACATGACTATTCAAAGCTATTTTTCCCTAACCGGATAAATACGGTGGACGTGTCCTGACCCCAACAATACGGTGGAGTTGACCTAGACAGAGCAATGGATCTTCAAGCTTAAATTTCTGTCTCCACACAACATTGACGTGTTCTGACCCCAACAATACCGTGAAGAGGAATTGGCCTAGATAGAGCAATTGACATGTCCTGACCCCAACGCGGTGAAGTCATGGGTAAGGATCTTCAAGCTTAAATTTCTGTTCTCCAGACCACATTTCCTCGTATATATTGGATATGTAGATATGCGTAAACAAATAAATCATACATAGATTTGCCATTTATCATCTGTTCACAAGTAATGATATCTTTTGTATTTTATATCTTCAAAGACTGACCACCACCCTTCTGCTGATTTCTTTTTTTCAAGATTTTTTTTTTGTTTTTTGCTAAATGTAATGTGCTACTGCTACTTGTGTGCAAGCAGAAACATGGGTGATCTTTCGAGATTTGGACAATGGTTTTGTTGTTTTATACTTTTCATGCTTTTCTTAATCAAGATTGAAGCTTGTAGCATTCCCATTACTATTCTTGAAACTGCTAAAGCTAGAGGAGCAGGTGAGATTTTTTGACTTTTTTTTCTTGAAAAAAAAAAAGAAATTATTGTTGTTGTTAAATTTTTCTTGAAAGATTTATTTGATTTTTTTTTTATGCTGAAATGTATTTGCAGTTTGTTTGGATGGGAGTCCACCAGCTTACCACTATGATAAGGGATATGGGTCTGGTGCTAACAATTGGATTGTTCACTTGGAGGTGATTAATTACTGTTATCCAGCTCTGTAGATTCTTAACACAGTTACTTAATTATAATGATTTTTAATGTAATTTTCTTTTGCTGGGTTAATGGTGATGTTGTTGTATAGGGTGGAGGATGGTGTGATGATCTTGAGACCTGTTCTGACAGAACGAACACACCCCTAGGTTCATCTTTGAAAATGGAAAAGACTATGAATTTCTCTGGCATACTAGGGAGCGAGCAATCAGCTAATTCTGGTAAAAAAAGAAAAACCCACTTTTTCTTTATTGGTTTAGATCAATGTTTTTGAACCATTTGCTTCATTTTATTTTTGTAGTAGTACATTGATAGAATTTATTTTCTTTTGAAATATGTAGATTTCTACAACTGGAATAGAATTGATGTTAGGTACTGTGACGGGTCATCTTTTACTGGTGATGTTGAAGCAGTTGATCCTGTAAGAGAAATTCATTTTCTCAAATATTTCAGAGATTTATTTATATTGGAGGATCTGGAAGTATTTTTTGTATACTTATGTGTGTTAATTAACTTTTTTTTGGATCAGAAAACTAATCTTTACTTTAGAGGAGAAAGAATTTGGCAAGCTGTTATTGATGATCTATTGGCAAAAGGGATGACAAATGCTCAAAATGTAACTCTTCTCCTTCAATGAATGTCTTTATTTTCTTTTACATAGTTTTACTATTGCCTCTCTTTGTTCTTGTTTTAAGAGTTTGTTTGAAATTTTTACTGACAGGCTATTCTTACTGGCTGTTCTGCTGGTGGATTGGCTGCTATTTTGCATTGTGACAAATTCC
>CATIWK010094557.1:0-11073 GCA_949634005.1 Mallotus japonicus
AAACAATCAAGATTCAAGAAACAATCAAGAAGATGATTGTGGGTTTTAGATGGGCTTACCCAGAAGATCACCATCAGAATAAACAGAGGCAGGACACCACCGTTTTCCAATTTCATTTTCTGTCGCATATTTTCTTAGTTCTAACTTCTCAACCTGCAAGTACTGTAAATAAATAAAAAAGTCATCAACTTTTTTTGGTTTTGAAAAGACTACTGTTTTACGGACCAGAGGAAAACTGGTCAGAGATGGTGTGTTGGTAGGCTGATTTAGCCATCTGATAGAGTGGTTTATCAAACAATTTTTTTAAAATCTGAACTATCGGTATCAAGACAGAATGTGCATTTGTGTATAAAAAGATACAACAACAAAAATCAATGAAGAAATAAAAAAAAAAAATCATGGGTTGGTGGGTACAAGAATAGCTTTACCAAGAACATCACCATCGCCATCACAAGAAGAATAAGCATCAATCTCCATTTTCTTTTTCCTTTTATGTTCCATTTTTTCTGATCTCTCACTGTCCACATAAGTGAAAAAGTTCTCAAACTTTTCTTCTTGACTTTCAGACTTCTTTCTCAACAACGTCTCGTAATTTTTTTTTTCAAGGGATATTAATGGTTTTTAACCTTTCAAAAACTTTTTTTTTTAATTTTTTCAAGAATAGAATATAATTAATAGTTTTTTTTTTTTGGGCAAGAGAATATAATTAATAGTATTCTCACAAAAAATAAATAATTAATAGTATATAAATTTTCAAAGTATCTAAATAAACAGTGCTCAACTTTTGTTCTTTGACTATGAGTCTTTTTTCACGAGCAGATCACTGCTCACAACTCACACGTGTGGTTTAGCTTATAAATTACAAAATCAATTGATTTATGTTAAAATTTAATTGGGGATATTACATAAAAAATCTCAATTTTTGGGTACTTTCAAATAAAATTTTATCAAATTTTTTCTTTCAAATATAACCACAACCTTTGAATTTTTATGAAAAAAAACACTTTTTGGATTACTATACTGGTAATGCTGAGTTTTTTGTTGAAATTTCATATATCTAGTATGCTAAATTGAAATTTTATATATCTAGTATGCTGAGTTTTTTGTTGTAATAACTAAGTTGAACTTTTATCTGTCTAAACAATCTGCTAATCCAAAATGAAACACTCAATTAGAGGGAATAAAATATCAATTTAGGGGCAAATGCATCGGTTTCATCTCCTGTTATCAGTACAGTCATCCAAGTGGGTCGTATGGATCATAAAAAACGGTTTCATCTCCTGTTACCGGTACAGTAATCAAAAAAGTGTTTTTTTCATAAAAATTCAAAGGTTGTGGTTATATTTGAAAAAAAAAAATTGAATAGGATTTTATTTGAAAGTACCCTCAAAGGTTGAGTTTTTTTATGTAATTTCCCCAATTTAATTTACATCACTTATGTTTAGAGGTATAGTCGAATTGAGTCAAGTTGAATTTTAGCTAGCTCGAACTTGGTTCGTTTATAATCGAATCGAAATCGAGTAAAGCTTGCTATGTCACTTAGTATTCACGAACTGTTCGTGAGTTTAAATGAGTCTAAATTTTTTTTTAATAAATATAAACTATAAATTTACAAATTAAAAATAAATTATAATATATTTAATAAAAATTATGATTTTATTCTAATAATATATTTTCTAAATTTTTGAATAAGAATTTATATTCTATGTGTAAAATCAAATTATTAAATAATAAAATTATGGGTCACGAGCTTCACGTGCCGAGCTTTATATTGTTTAAGTTCGGCTCGTTTATTAAACGAGCTTCAATAAATGAGATCGAACGAAATTTTATTGAACTGAACACTGAACTGCTAGCGAGCATTTCGACTCGTGTACAACCCTATTAACACAGTAAATAATATTAGTTTGTTATATGGTTAGTTAGCTATGTCTACTGTAACAATACAACCTATTGTACTCTTTATTTATACTCTTCTTGTACATAATTACAACTTATACGAAATACACAAACTATTCTTTCTCTCCTACTTTTACATGGTATCAGAGCAATATAGCCTCAACCACTGATACTTAATTAATCGTTCCCACTTCTTCCGCATCATCTTCTTCAACCTCTACCCAAGTCAATTTTTTTGTGAAACTCACCTCTAGAAACTATCTAGCATGGAAAAATCAGCTTATCCCTCTCTTAAACTCTCAAGACCTTATAGGATTTGTGGATGGATCAAAACCACTTCCCTCTCCAACTGTGATGAATACTAATAATCCACATACACTGATTCCCAACCCAGAATTTCAAATCTGGTTCAAGAAAGACCAAATGCTTTTATCTTGGATTTTCTCCTCTTTTACTGAAGAAATATTTCCTTGTGTTGTTAGGGTTACATCCTCTCATCAGGCATGGACATCACTTGCTCATACCTTTGGTGCGATTTCACAAAACCGCCAGCTTCAACTCCATATCGAATTGCAAGAATTCAAAAAGAACGATCTTTCTGTGACTGAGTATCTCCGACGAGCCAAATCCATTGCTAATGAATTGGGAGTTGCAGGCCGAAGCATGTCTTCTGCAAAATTTAACGCCATCATCTTTCGTAATATTGGCGTTGAATTTCAAAGTATCATCTCTTCGTTGAATCTTCGTGCTGAACCAGTAAGCTTTAATGAGTTGCACAGTCAACTTGTTTCACATAAAATACTTCTTAAAAGCAATTCATATTTATATTATGCTCATATAGCTTATAAGCCACCATTGTTGCCTACCCCATCTTTTGTGCCATCTTCTTATTGGGGACAATATCGATCTCATCCTTCTGGAATTAATGTTCGACCTCCATGGCAGCAGCATTCTCGTAAGCAGGGCTCGTCATGTCAGCTTTGTGGTATATATAACCACACTTATATTACTTGTTGCCACAGATATCAGTGTGCTCCTTCAACACCTGTCTCCCACAACCTTCCTTTTCTCCTCCACCACAGGCATATGCTGGGTATCAATTACCATCAACACCTTATTATAGTAATCACTTTTAGCCATGGATAGTTGACACCGGAGCCTCTGCCTATATCACTCCGGACCTTAGTGTTATTCATCTTCCGGAATCCTTCAATGACTCAGACAACTTGTATATCGGTGATGGTAAAGGTTTGGCTATTTCTCACACTGGTAACTCTTATTTAACCACCCCTTCTCATAATTTCCTTTTGAAAAATACACTTAATGTTCCTAGCATATCTAAACCTTTATTATCAGTTCATAAATTTTGCATTGATAACAATTGTTATTTTGAATTTGGCCATATTCTTTTTCTATTAAGGATCAGGGAACAAAGCAGACATTATTGAAAGGAGCAAATAGACATGGCTTGTACCAGCTTCCTTCCAATGTCAACACTGCCTTTCTTGCCAATTTACCTTCCAGTTCATATGAGCAATGGTGCTCTTGCCTGTGTCATCCACATCGTCAAGTCGTCAATAAAATTTCCAAGCAACACAATCTCTCAATTTCTTCCATATCATCCTCTCTTTATCAAGCTTGTCAATGAGGAAAATTTTCAAAATTACCTTTTGAATTAATAGAACATAAAACAACTGCTCCTTTTCAAATTTTTACATTCTGATATTTAGGGACCTTCCCCTGTTTTGTCTAATGTTGGTTTTAGATATTTTGTTCACTTTGTTGATGATTTTTCTCGTTTTACATGGATTTTTTTTCTCAAAAATAAAAGTGATGTCTATGACATCTTTGTTCAATTTCATAAATTTGTTCAAACCCCATATAATACCAACATTCAAGCTTTCCATTTCGATTGGGGTGGAGAGCATCAACGCATCAATAAATTTCTTAAAACCCAAGGAATAATTCATCTTATTGCTTGTCCATACACATGAACATAATGGACTTGCCGAATGAAAAATTAGGCATATTGTAGATACTGGGTTAACACTTTTTGCTCACAGTCATATTCCATTTAAATATTGGCCTTACGCCTTTGAAACAACAGTTTCTCTTATTAACATCATGCCTACAACAATTCTCAATCACAAATCACCCTACTTCGCCTTTTATTTATGTGACCCTGAATATCAAAAATTAAAAATATTCGGGTGTTGTGTATATCCTTTGTTACGGCCCTACCATTCCCATAAGTTCAATTTCGCTCTCATCCATGTGTTTATTTAGGGTAGTCACCCTCTCATCAAGGTTACCGATGTCTAGACTCCTCTACTGGGCGCATTTACATTGCACGTAATGTTAAATTTGATGAATCTTTGCTTCCATGTCAAACACCTACATCTTCTACACCTTCTCTTACGTCTTCTCCTAATTGGTTACAACTTGTTTTAAGTCATATCTATCCGGCTCCAAAAGGTATGTCTATTCTATCTCCTTCTTTATCTTCTACTCCTCCTCATCCACCCAACTCTCCTTTACACCACCTTATTAACATCAATCGAATGCACTAGTTCTTCTACTAATTTATGTTGACAATATAATAGTTACTGGCTCTTCCAATAAATTAATTGATGTCACTCTAATTCAATTGCAACGTGAATTCCCAGTTCAAGATGTTCACATTTGCAATATTTCCTTGGTGTCCAAGTAACTCGCACTTCCACTGGCATTTTTATTAATCAACATAAATATTTGCAAGACCTTCTCCACAAAACTGGCTTAACTGAAGCAAAGGGCTGTTTGACTAATACGGCTACTACATCGATTCTGTCCAAGACTCAAGGCACACTATTTTTTGATCCTCATCTTTATCACCATGTTGTTGGCGCTTTACAGTATGCTACCTTCACTTGTCTGGATATTGCTTATTCTGTGAATCGACTTTACCAATACATGCACTCACCCACCGATCATCATTGGGCTACTGTTAAAAGATTGCTTCGCTATATTAAATATACACTATCCTACTCTCTTCACTTTGCCGTAAATAATCAACTCATCTTACAGTGTTACTCTGATAGCGATTAGGGTGGATGTTCGGACACTCGCCGTTCAACTAGTGGCTATGGCATTTATCTGGGAAAATCATTAATTTCGTGGAGTGCCAAGAAACAAGTCACTGTTGCTTGCCCTTCATCAGAAAATGAGTACAAAGCCTTGGCAAACACCCCTACCGAGCTTCTATGGATTGTTTCCTTATTGTCTGAACTTGGTTTTCCTTGTTCCTCGAAGCCTATTCTATTGTGTGACAACATTGGTGCTATTTACGTGTCTTCCAATCTCATATTTCATGGTCGTACGAAGCATATAGAACTTGATTTTCATTTTGTTAGAGAATAGGTTGCAAAGGGTGCTATTCAAATTGGTTTTCTATTTTCCAAGGATCAGATTGGTGACATCTTTACCAAGCCTCTACGAGTTCGACAATTTCAATTTTTCTGCTCCAAGCTTCGTCTTGTTTCTCACTCACCATCGGCTTGTCGGGGGGTATTAACACAGTAAATAATATTAGTTTGTTATATGGTTAGTTAGCTATGTCTCCTGTAACAATACAAACTCTTGTACTCTTTGTTTATACTCTTCTTGTACACAATTACAACATATACGAAATACACAAACTATTCTTTCTCTCCCACTTTTACAAGCCCTACTTATGTCACTTTGTTTTTGAATTTTTTTGAATTTTTTCAATGTGAAATATACTTTCCAACACCCCTTTGTCCTTGGTAAAAAAAAATCCATATTTTTTATAATAAGATAATTTGCTTTTATTAATATGTTTAGGGCTTTAGGGCAAAACCACTTAGGAAAATTTAAGTGATTAAAAAATCTCTCCCAAAAACTAAAATCAATAAATAAAATCAGTAGGAGTTTATGAACAAACAAAACAAAAATAACTAAAAAAACAAAAAAAAATAAAAAAAACAACAAACCAAACCCAAGAAGATCCAGTGTTAAAAAAAAAAAAAAAAAAAAACCCAAGAAGATAAACTAGAAGACAGCAGCCATAAAAAGATCGAAACAAAGTGAATTGCGCTGCAGATTATCAAAAAGAAAAGAAGAGGGACAGTCAACTTTTATTTGTAATCTTAATTTATAACATCATTGATTTTAGTTGTGTGTATTTTAGCAACTGTGGTGGCCACATTTAATAAAATCAATATTTTATTATTTTTTAATATTAAAATCACTAATATGGATATTTGGAAAATACATTCATTAAATTTTAATTAAAAATTTTAAGTTTAAAATAAATAAATATTTTAAATATTCAATATATGAGCAATACAATATTTAAATTTTTAACGATGAAATTAAAAAATACGAATAAAAATAAAACACTATTAATTTTAACTTACACACGCCAACTATATTCGTTAAGAATGAATAATAAAGCCAATTGCATTACATTAATTAAAGTTATAACTAAAAAAATTAAAATTTAAATAGTTAAAATTGCATGAATAGAAAAAATTTGTCGAAAATTAAATCTTTTTTTTTTTTTGTCGTTAAGCCTTTATTTTTGTTTGGTTTAAATCCCCAACCCCAAGGAGCATAAAGCTAACACAAATATTTATTGAAGTTATTGAACGATATGCAGTACCTAGCGTGCACAGGAAGAAAACCCTATACAGTTTGATTTCACTATGTTTATTGAGATAAGGTAGCATCATGGATTAAAGATGTTATGATGTCCAGAAAAGGGAAGGCAATGATTTATATCACTTTCTTTAAACTCTTATATACATCCAAATATTCATTACTAAAGTCAACCAACACAGCTAGAAAAGCAGTACTGAAATGGTAATTTCTTTTTAAAAACATCTTAATATGTATGGTTCAAATATATTATCATCAATGTAAAAAGGGAGGACTGTGCTCCTGCTGTGCAGTCCATCAATATATAAGTCATATCACCTTCTATTAATAATAATAATAAAAAGCAACCAACACATAACGCAATATTGTATTAATAACACATAAGACCATGCAGCATGATCTATCGATCCAAAACTTACATAGATATACTTGTTGCAGTACAATATAATTGTAAGTGAAGCTTTTGCTCTTGCCAAGTAATTATACTTTCAGACAATATCCATATCGTATTTGGTACAATATGTTTGTTGCTTCACTTAAAGCCCTGAGAAAACTATGTAGGTTTTAAGCTAAAAATAAACCTGAAACAGAAGCTGTATTACTTCAGTTTGATAAATATAAATTTATTTGATTTTGCTAGCTAACACTTAAATGATGCCTTCAGCAACAAAAATCCACCAGTCATGTATAGTAAATCTTAATTGGATTAGCATATATACCATTCTAAAACATCGAAAGCTAGATCAAAGGAAACTAAAACCTTTAGTTAATTAAATTTGGCCTTCGATTTACCATCAAACTAAGTTAATTATTTCAAGTTTATTTGTGATTTTTATTTAAAGAAAAACAAGAAGTGATTAGATATAAGATTAATCTAACTTTATTTGTAGATGTAAGATTATTCTAACTTTATTTGTAACCATCAACAGTAACTATAACTTGTGTGTTTTATGTTCTAATGTTGAGAACCTTTTCAATTTTCCAAGTGTAAATAGAAACAACATTTTCAGGTTCCTTTATTAACTTAATTTGCTCCTCTTTACCAGCAAAATAAGGAACAAGCCTGAACTTCTATTCCAAACACACAACAATCGTCAAGATTAACCATTACTAAAGGCCACCACACGAGAAGAACAAAGAAAATTATTGAATTTTTCCCGCCTATGCTTGAAAGGAGGCTTTCTGTTACAAATTAGTGCAACTTTCCGAGTTATTTTACTGTCATTTATTTGATGTTGTTGAGTCAATTTTCTGTTCCTCTTTTCTTGGAATAGATTTAGTCAATAATGAGGTGTCAATAATGAGGTGTCAATGTCAGAGTATTCTACTCAAGTCTGGTAGGATTTTTATGTATTTTTTTTAGGAAAAGTTAGTTATCTTTTGAGTTTATATACTCAAGTACCTGCTGTATTTTTTGATCAGAGTGATCAATAAAAATTTTCAGCTTATTCTCAAATCAGTCCACTTCTCTGATTTATTAAGAATTTCTTTCTGTTTTTTTTTTGTTTTATGGTATCAGAGCCTGTCTCGGGTTCTTTCACCTTTTCACCTTTCTTTTGTTGACAGAAAATTCTTATTATACACTATGGAGCTAGTCAATGGGGGAAGTGGTGCTAACACATAAAATGGTGTTGAGAAACTTGTAGGAACAAACAACAAATATTGGAGAATATGCATGGAGGCTTATCTTCAAGGTCAAGACTTGTGGGAACTAGTAGTTGGTTGTGACACAGAGATTCCAGCTAATACTCCTGATAATGGTGAGCCATGGAGGAAATGGAAGATCAAATGCGGGAAGGCTTTGTTTGCTTTAAGGACATCATCAATTAGCAAAGAGTTCATTGATCAGCAATTAGCAAAGCGGACATCATCAATTAGCGAAGAGTTCATTGATCATCAATTAGCGAGATACTTTTATGTTTTTCTTTGTTTTTATTAGGGAAGAGAGTTTTGGAGGTGATTTGGTGAAGAAAAGCAATAAAAGAAGAAGAGGAGGAACAGGGCTGATGCAGAGCTATCTTCTATCGTGATCACTGCTGGATGCGCGATCGTGGATATGCCAGAATGCTAGCCCTGAGTGATTTCGAGCCTTGCGCGAGCACGGACTACATGCGAGCGTGACCCTTCACCTGGATGCTTCGGTTGGGAGCGCGGCTGCTACGTGAGCACGACCTTTGCCCAA
Source organism: Mallotus japonicus (assembly GCA_949634005.1). Lineage (NCBI taxonomy): Eukaryota > Viridiplantae > Streptophyta > Magnoliopsida > Malpighiales > Euphorbiaceae > Mallotus > Mallotus japonicus. The sequence goes on from CATIWK010094557.1 coordinate 8,741, forward strand.
GAGCCTTTTCTACATGAGCGCAAAACTTCCACGATCGCGATTTTGTTGTTTCCAGCACAGAACATGCTAAGGTGTATTGAATTTGAGAAATATCTAAAGGAAGGTGAAATGACATATTCTAGAAGGGCTAAAAAGGACAAAAGGCACGAAATTACTTAGGGAGGAGGATACACAATATACCCACATGCTCTCACATTCTCTAGAGGAATCATCACTCACAAGGAACAACACACAAGAGGAGAGAGAAGAAGAAGAAGAAGGAGAAAGAGGAGAAAAAAAAAAGTTGAAGGAGATAGACTCATTTAAAGATTCAAGCTCTTTTGGATAACATTTCTCACTCTTATCCTTATTCTACTCTCTTATGTGTAATTGAATATTGAATGTTGGTTTAAATAGCCATAAGTGGATAAGTACTTTTGTGTTGTTGGAATTTTGGAAACCCATTTGATTTAACTTCATTTAATATATTAGTTTTTATTTATAAATCGCATATTGTGTTTGTTAAGCTTTGTTGAGTATTGTATTGTGGCCAAATGCAATCCATGTTTGAATCTATACATTAAGAGATGGTAGATTCAATAGACCCACAAATACTTATTAGATCTTTTAATGACTTGAGAAAGCTTGTTTAGATATAATCCTCAACAAGTTTGCTGAATGCCTGTCAAGTTAGATTTAATCTTGTTGTATGATGATGATGAGAATTAAGTTGTGTGATGAGATTTGATTGATGCTTGTCAGTGAGATTAACCTTGCTCGAGAGAGATTGTTAATTTGGTTTTAGAAATTGAGGTGTGCATTAGAACTTGAACTAATATGTTATTTGGCTTAATGATAGTGTTGTATGCCAATTCTCCTAACAACATGCCTTCAATATTATTTGTTTCCTTGTCATTTTGATTAACAATAGCTCATTTACATTTATTAGTTTATTTGTCATTTTAGTTATTTACTTGTTTTGAACAACCAGTCATTGAAAGCTCTAAACAAATACGATTGAGATTGATAGGTGTTTAGACCCCAATCCTTGTGGAGACGATACTCAACTCACTACTATATTACTTGTTCGACCCGTGCATTTACGGTAATAACAGTTGGTTGTTTTCTTGGTCTAGAAGTTGAAAAGTTAGACCAGGGATATTTTATTTCTCAAAAAGATTATGTAAAGGAGCTCTTGCAGCATTTGCGGTAATAACAATTGGCTGTTTTCTTTGTTTAGAAGTTGAAAAGTTAGACCAGGCATATTTTATTTCTCAAAAAGATTATGCAAAGGAGCTCTTGGAGCGTTTTGGCATGGGGTAGTCAAAAGAAAAAGCTACTCCAATGGAGCCACATCTCAAGCTGATGAAAGATGAAGGATAACCATTAAAGGATGCTAGAAAATTCAAGCAACTTGTTGGCAACTTAATTTATCTATCTATCACAAGACCTGAGATTTCTTATTCTGTTGGCATAATTTCTCATTTTATGCAATGTCCAAGGTATTCTCACCTGGATGCAGCAAAAAGAATTCTAAGATACGTAAAAGGCTCTCTTGATCATGGCCTTACATACAAGAAGGCTGAAAATTTCTTGTTAACTGGTTTTACTGATGCAGATTGGGCAGGGGATGCAAATGATAGACATTCAACTTCCGGTTATTGCTTCAACATTGGTTCAACAGTAATTTCCTGGTGCAATAAGAAGCAATCTGTAATTGCTTTATCAAGCACTGAAGCTGAATATGTGGCAGCTACTATGGCTGCTCAAGAATGCATGTGGTTGAAGAGGTTGATGAAAGATATGCTATGCAAAATTGATTATATTGTACAAATGAAATGTGACAATGAAAGTGCTGTTAAACTTGTATCAAATCCAATATTTCATGGGCGAACAAAGCATATTGAAGTTCGTCATCACTATATTCAAGAGAAGGTATTGGATCAAGAAACTGAGTCAAAGGGAATATCTACAAATGACAAAATAGCAGATATCTTCACAAAAGCTTTAGTTAAGTCTAAGTTTGAAAATTTTAGAGCTACTTTTGGAGTAATTAGTCGTAAGTATGCACTAAGGGGAGCATTACAAATTAGTGCAACTTACTGAGTTATTTTACTGTCATTTATTTGCTGTTGTTGAGTCAATTTTATGTTCCTCTTTTCCTGGAATAGATTTAGTCAATAATGAGGTGTCAATGTCAGAGTATTCTGTTAACAAGAAAATACTCTTATATTGAAAATCAAATACAAAAACACAAACTCTCCTTTTCTTCTCCAAACAACCTCTCCACACTCAATTCTGAAATCTAACAATGCAGAAGCTTTGCTTCTTGTTTTCTCTCTTATTTTTCGTTG
>CATIWK010094567.1:0-10792 GCA_949634005.1 Mallotus japonicus
CCCTTTTCTTTTCCACCAAGTTTTCCTTCTTTGCCCTTTGGCTTTCTTATATAAACCTTCCTTTTATTCTTTTCAAATCACTTTTACTTTTTAAAATTTCCTTTCTCTTTTCTCTCAAATTCTCTTTCACTTTTCTATTGCTTTCTTTGCTATGGACGCTGCACGGACCTCAGATTTGCCTGCTTGGGATCAGGTGAAACCTATGGTTCACCCTGCACATACATTCGACCTCAGTCCTGGAGATGAGATCCCTCTTCTCGCTAATACGTGATCCCATCTTTGCAAATTGGCTACAGGAGAGGTTAGTGATCAATTTATTCGCTTTTTTCCTATAAATAGGGTTAGAAAACATCAGGTTAATGATCATAGACATGTATGAATCATGAAAAACTAGAATGCATATGATTAAATTGAGAAAATTGACAAAAATTGGAAATTATATCAGTTTGCTGACACAAAGAGGCGTCGCCTCTTCGATAAGATGATTACCTCATCGATGAGGCGATCGCCTCTTGACAGGAGGCGATGCCTCTATGGTAAAAAAGTAGAATTTCAGGGGGCGGTCGATTCACACAGAGACGATCTCCTCTTTAATAGAAACTTGTAAAAAATTTTGAATTCTAATATACAAAGCTGATAATCCAACTCCCTATTCATTCAATAGCTCGATTCCCACACTTTCAAAGGTGCTGGGAACTTCAGTGGGGCTCGTATTTGGTATGACAACTTTTCGAAGGAGATTAGAGATTGTGTTCACGACACTGGGTTTTCTGACTTCATCCTGGCTCTTCCGGATGCTCAGGGGCAGACCGACTACCAGCCTCTGCACGCTTTATTAGAGAGATGGTCTGATACTACTCACACATTCCACCTCCCCTTCAGGGAGTTTACTCTCGACCCTATCTCTTTTGCTGCTGTGATGGGGATTCCATGCGCTGGGGATTCTGTTCTCTTCGACGCGAGCCTACGTAGGATGTCACCCGACTGCCTTGCTTACGTCGAGTCGTTGCTTGGTATGGTCCCGGATGTGAAGGGGACCCATACCATCAAGATCGACTCCATCAAGAGCTACTACACACCTGAGAGGGTAGCTGCTGCCACTTCTGGCAGCCAGATTGATCAGGTAGTGAGGTCTTTCCTCGTCTACCTTTTTGGGATAATGCTCTTCACCGACACAGCGAGTTTCATCGACTTGTCCTTCCTGCCACCTTTGAGGGATTTTGATCTAGTGGCCACATATGACTGGGGGAGGTGTGCTCTGGCTTATCTGTACCGAAGCATGGATGAGACTGTGCAAGGAGCCAGGCGATTCTGCGGCTTCTGGCATGCTGTTTTGGTCTTACTTTTCTTCTTTCTTTTTTTTTCTATTTGAGTCTGATTCAAACATTATGATTATGATTTATTGATAATTCTTCTTTGTTATGCAGGATTGGGCTTTGGAGTTAGAGTTGGTCACCGGACTAGTCAATGTCTGTAATATCCCTTTCCTAGCTATGGCGAGGTGGGGTGCTAGCCGTGCTTGGATGAGGCCCATTGCTCGCGTACAGGTTCACCGCGAGAGGCTGAACACATTGACACTTGACGAGGTATGATACCTGTAATATAATTACAATTAGCAATATGAATGTTAATTAAATTTATCTTACTTATCCGTTTGCTTTTACAGTTATGCCCAGATCTATGGGGTCCCCAGCCTGGATGGACACTAGCCATGATTCGCTCCATCCCCTTATCCAAGAAGAGGGTATTGCTTCGGGGACCTGATTGCAGGGTCTAGTACCTTGGTGGGAGGATCCGAGGTTGGCGTGGGGGTGCTCAAGCGAGGCAACCACCTCTCCCTCCTCCTTGAGAGATCTTTTGGGGACATCTACTGGAGGGAGATGAGCTGGATTGTGCATTCGAGGGAGAGGATACAAATGACTATTGCTAGAGGAGGAAGTCTAGCTATATGGATTTCGTACGGACTCATCTCCTGTAGAGAGTTCCTCTCTCAGGGTCTACTTCTCAGGTAAACAATTTCATCAGGAATTTGACTCTACACTTTCATCTTCAAATATCACTTTTCTAACCAGATGTTAGACCCAGACCTACTGCACAGGAGAGGCCATCCCAGCGTCCTCGCATCGTGCCTTATCACGAGGGTGCTTCGACTGGGCCACCACCTGCTGTTGATGTCCCCAGCTCTAGTTCTGGCATACTCACTGCTCCTCTAGATCTGATGATTCGATGCTGGTTGTCTCATCAGTTCGTGACACCGAATATGACCATTGAGCCCGTGTTCTTCTCAGAGACCTCTACATATGTAATTTTCTCTCTTTTGCAATCTATTTTCACATTTAGCTTAACACAGGGTTAATTCTAATAATTTATGACTGCAGATACCCCGTCAGCAGGCAGAGTATATGTACAAGGTGATCGAGGCTCAGCAAGACTTCGTGGTGAGCACGACCCAGCTATGAAAGGTAATACATATCCCTCATCTATACATTTATGCATGCTTTCATGATTTCTTACCTTTTATCACATTTTGATAGGATGAGTTCAAGGCTAGCCAGGCTAGAGTGACACTACTCGAGCATCAGCTGGCTGCCCTCCATGTCGAGGATGAGGACGAGACTAGCAGTGAGGAGGAGGGCACTGAGCCTGTTGGGGAGGAGGAGACTACTGCTCCTGCTGGGGATGATAGCGAAGGGGACTAAGATGACTCTGGAGATGATCATGCAGATGACCCTGCCAATGAGGGAGATGATGAGTCTGAGGATGATGAGTAGATATGTGTCCCAGATTCTACTGGATTAGATTCATATTTGCTTTTTGAATTGCTATCATTTTTTATCGAACAGATTAATTGCCTTTACTTTTAGTTTTGATTTTGCGCTAAATGGATGATACAAACTCTAAATCTGTTTTGATTGCATTTTAGATTAAATAGAGAAATTTTATTACAGAAATTCTTTTTCTTCTTAATAGAATCTTAAATGTACAGTACAAGTTTCTTGCAGGAACAAAAAACAAACATAAACCAACTGTTAAAAAGGCGTTCGCCTCTCTAAAGGGGCGTCACCTCTTTATGAAGAGGAGATTGGGAATTGCCTCTACACGTAGAGGCGTCGCCTAAACGTAGAGGCGATCACCACTTCATTTGTAGTCCGCAGCTTATAAAAACCCCAAATCTTCCTTCAAATCCCTAACCTCTCATTTCTGAATTCTCTCAACTTTCTCCTTCTGAATAATATTCTAAACTCCCAAAATGACTGAAAGAGACTGGAAACAACTACAACCAATACTGAAAAGCTTGAACGGTGAAGCTTGGGCAAGATTATAACCCTTTCATCTGTTAGTTTTTTGATCTATACATGCTAGGAAGATCAATTTCCCATTACTTCATGTTCTTGCCCAATTTTGGGATCCTTAGAGACATGTCTTTCGATTTAATATAGTGGAGTTATGCCCCCTACCAAAGGAATTCGAAGCTATCTTGGGTTTCCAGATGGATTCTGCCTGCCAGATTGTAATCCCTTCGGTTGAAACTCCAAATTTACATTCCATCCAAACCAGATGGCCCGGTTGTTCAATTTCTGTCCTCAGTCTTTGCTGCGTCACATCTTCGACAATGAAGTTCTGATAAGCTCTCTGCTTGAGGTGATTGTAGGTATGGACATCAATGAAGTTTACTGGCCTTGAATGATCACTCTTTGCCTGTATGCCCAGTTCCTGCTAGTTTCCCCTTCCGGCAACTGTGATTCTAAGGTTCTGCATATTCTAGATCAAGTAGAATCAGGCCTCAACCCTTTCCTTCTTATCTTGGCTGAAACCATTGTTGGATTAGACAACTTTGCTGAAACTAGGCGATTCTCCAGAAGTCCTCTGCTAGTAGAGGTTTGTTTTTTTTCTTTTCTCTATTTATTGCTTTCCATGACTTTTGTTCATTTTTATTATCTGCATTCCATATAGGCATGGTTTCATGAAAAGCTAAGGCTGCTTGAGCCTCCCATAGATATTGCGCCTTACAAGGCAAAGCATTATCGCACCCGTAGACTTCATCTAATTTCAGAAGACATTTAAAGCTAGTTATCCACATTCCCTGATACTCTGATCCAATGGATGTGCCCATGGTGGAGATTGTGACACGTGACTGTTCGGAGCTATACCTACTGCGTTCCTGTAGCTGGCCTGCATTTTGCTACTTTTGACAATCCTGCACGACTCTACAGGCAATACAGACAGAAATAGCTGATTCCAGAGCTTGTGTATGAGTTTGAACCAGGGTCTCTCACTTAGAACTTTCTAGATAACCTGGCTACGACTTGGCCTCGGAGGACCATTCAGAGGAATATTGACTATAACAGAGATCAGTCTATTGACGACCAGTATAAGGCATGGGTTGAGTTGCAATAAGCAGAAAAAGATGAGTTCATTATAAACAAAGAACAAGGTCATTTCAGGCATCGAGTGCCTAAGGGGTTCAAAAGAAAAGAAGACAGAATTAGCTTATGTAATTTAGTCTTTATTTGCCCTTTTGTTGGATGGAATTTCCTTTTTCAGTTAAGCAGTGTATAATAAGCATTTAATACAATGTTCAATAATAACAAAGGTAATCCATTCCATTTAACTTAAGCACAAAGCGACTATACATTTTGCTTCTTACATATCTTCTGTCGTTAATTGGCTTACCCTTGCAAGTTTTCCAACTAACTATTTTTCACTCTCCCTCTCCTTTTACATGTCCTTAATTTTTTCCTGGACTGCCTCTTTCAAGGTTTTCAATCCATCAGGACTTTTTATTTTCTCATTTTTCTAGTCTCTAATTTTTGCTTAGACAACCTCTTTTATGAGGTTTTCTCCTTAGCGAGACTTCACAGAAAGTACTTCTTTAGCTTGTCAAGGTTAATAGGCTCTCTGAATTCATTCCATTCCAGATCATATATAATAGCAGCCCCCTTGGAGAATAGCTTCTTCACCAAATACGGACCTTCCCAGTTTGGCTTGAACTTCCCTCATGGATCAGTCATTATCAGTCTAGTGAGCTTTAAGACTAAATCACCCTCTTTAATCTTCCCTGGCTTAATCTTCTTGTTGTAAGCTCGAGCTATTCTCTTCTGGTACAATTAAGAGTGATATATAGCTTTCAGCCTCTTTTCATCCAATAATGTTAGCTGCGCTAGCCGGCTCTCTACCCATTGATACTCAGGGATCTTTGACTCTAGAAGGACTCTCAACGACTGGATCTCAACTTTTACTGGCAACACTGCTTCACACCCATACACCAGAGAATATGGAGTAGCTCCAGTTGAAGTTCTAGCAGTGGTTCTATATCCTCATAATGCGAACTGCAGGTAATACTCCTAATCTTTATAATTCTTTAGCGTTTTGGCCAAAATCCTCTTCACATTCTTATTTGCGGCTTCCACGACCCTATTAGCTTGCGGTTGATACGGAGAAGACTTATGATGCTCAATTTTATACTCCTTTAACAAAATTGATGTCTCAGCTTTAAATTGAATACCATTATCGCTAACAACATGATGAGGCAATCCATATCTATAAATTATGTTCTTCTCTATAAACCTTGCCATCTGTTTTGATCCTACAGTGACATATGACTCTGCTTCAACCCATTTGGAGAAATAATCAATGGCCACTATGATGTAAAGTTGACTATTAGATGCTTTCAGCCTCACTTCTCCAATAATGTCAATTCCCCAAGCTGCAAACGGCCACAGAGAAGTCAACCCCTGAAGTTGCATAGAAGGTAGATGGCTCACATCACCATATACTTGACAATTATGGCACTTCTTCACATACTTCACACAATCTGATTCCATAGTTAGCCAAAAATAACCTTGACGAGTTATTTTCTTAGCTAAAACCGTTTTGTTCATGTACGGACCACACACGGCCTCGTGAATTGTTTCCATAATCTCCCGAGCGTCAGCTTTGTCAACATATCTCAAATGCACACCTATCGGCATTCTTTTGTACAACATCCTGTTATGGCTAATAAATTACCGAGATAACATCCTCAGCGACATTCTTTCTTTCTTATCAGCATCATTAGGAAATTGCCCTGTCTCCAAATATCGCTGCAAATCATAAAACCAGGGTTTCTCTGCAGGATCGATCGCCATTATCTTGATTTCCTCGTAACAAAGAATTCAGGACTTCACCAAAATGAGTGGTCTGACCTCTATCTGTTTTCCTCCTTCCCATGCCGAAGCTAGGGTAGCCAAAGCATTTGCCATCTGATTCTCTTCTCGTGGTAAATGCACAAATTTGCTCTGAGTGAAAGACAAAAGGACGATAGTTGAATAATCCCGGTACTATCTCAGCTTATCTTCTCTCACTTCCCATTCATTAGAGATCTATTTTACCACTAGTATAGAGTCTCCACACACCATGATTTCTTCTGCCCCTACGCTTCTGAGTGCTTCCAAACCATAGATTCAAGCTTCATACTCGGCTTGATTGTTGGTAGCTTCGAATTCTAATCTTTTTGCCATTGGAATCATCTCTCCTTCTGGTGAGATAAGAATTACACCGATACCAGCTCCCTAACTGTTAACAGCTCCATCAAAGTACATTATCCATTTCTGGACTTCTATTGCCCCTACATGTTCATCCGAAAACTCCAATTCCCATTCTTGTCCATCACCGACCGGACTTTGAGCTAAGAAATCAGCAACAGGTCGCCCTTTTACAACTTTCTTCGCCACATAATCAATATCGAACTCGGTTAGCAGAACTAGCCACCTGGCTAATTTCCCTGTGAGGGATGGTGTCTGTTGAAGATATCTTAAAGGATCATACTTGGACACCGCTTGAATTCTATAAGATTGAAAATAGTGTCAAAGTTTCTTCATTGCCAAAATCACAGCCAAACATGTCCTCTCCACCAAACTGTAGTTGGCTTCATAAGGCAAAAGCTTCTTACTCAAGTAATACATTGTGTGCTCAGCCTTTCCTTTACCTTCTTAAGCTAGCATTGCACCAATCGCTTCTTTCTCGATTGCCAAATAGAGAATTAGCAGTTTACCCAGCCTCGGCGGCTGTAGCACTTGAGGATTCATCAGATAATTCTTGATAGTCTCAAATCCTTGTTAACACTTATCATCCTAGAATATAAGCTGGTTTTTCTTCAGGAGTTTGAAATCGGCTCGCAGATTGTAGTCAGCTTGGTGATGAACCTACTAATGTACTGCAATCATCCGATAAACTATCTGACCTCTTTCTCATTCTTTGGTAGAGGCATTTCCTTGATCGCTTTGACCTTGTCTGGATCCACCTCTATGCCTTTCTGGCTGACAATATGTCCTAGAAGCTTCCTTGAAGTTACTCCGAAAACACACTTTTTCGGGTTCAATCTGAGGCTGTACTTTTCAGCGCTGGCTAGGAACTTGGCTAAAGCTTTGAAGTGTCCTTCTCGAGTTAGAGACTTAACCATCAGATCGTCTATATACACCTTTATCTCCTTATGGACCATGTCATGCAACAAGGTGGTGGCCATCCTTTGATAGGTAGCTCCTACATTCTTTAATCCAAATGGCATGACTGAGTAGTAATAAACACCTCATTTAGTGGTGAAAGATGTTTTAACTTATCAATCACTACCATCATGATCTGGTTGTATCCTGAGAAACCATCCATGAATGAATACATCGCACTGGAAGCTACACTATTGACTAGGGTGTCAATGTGTGGCAGAGGAAAATCATCCTTCGGGTAAGCCTTGTTCAGATCCCTATAATCCACACACATCCTAACTCTCCCATCCTTCTTGTGAACTGGGACTCTATTGGCTAGCCAATGGGTGTCGTCGACCACCTCCAAGAAGTTCAGCTTTAACTGCTTTTCGACCTCTTCTTTGATCAAGAGAGCCCATTCCGGCCTTAATCGCCTCTTCTTCTGCTTTATAGGTGTGATGTGGGAATATATCGGGCTTCTGTGTTCTACAATCTCTCTATCAATCCCTGGCATATCCTCATAACCCCAAGCGAATACTTTCTGTCTTCCTTTTATTATTTCTTTCATTTTTTCTCTCTCTTCAGGAGTTAAATAAGAAGCAATAAGTATATTCTTAGGATTATCATATGTGCCTAAATTAAATGATTCAGTTTGCACTGAATTAATGTCAAACATATGCATGAAATGATCATCATACACAGAATAACCATTAGGAAATATATCACACAAGTAAGTAAACTCAGACTCTATTACATTTATTTTAGAAAAGAAAAGGTCATTAGTGTTAAACAGGTTTGCTAAAGAGATATCAAGATCATCATAAAAAGCATCTATGATTGAGTCGAAAACAAAGAACTCAAAGTTAAGCTCTTCCATTTAGTCAGCAGCAACTTTTAGCTCTGCTACAGGGATGTCCTCCTTAAACTCAGGAAACAACACCAGCTCCTCCACTATCAGCTCCTTCTCAGCAACTTCACTAGTCCCCTTCAAGTGTTCAGCAAAGATTTCAAAACCAGGGACCATCTTCTCAGCGATCATCAATGGCTCAGGAGCTCTTTGGTATGGGTCATAGGTGCCTTCCCTCACAAATGTTTCCCACAATGGCTTGACCTCCAACTTGGTTTCTGACCTGTTCTCTGCCCTTTTCTTTCTTCTAGACTTAGCTCTAGTATTACTCCCCTCTGTTGGTTCATCAGTCTCAGGATATCCTATCCCATACTTCAAAAATACCGTTTTGGTCTCAACAAACCCAGGTGGGCCTTGATGGTCCTTTCCTAACCTCATTTCGGGCATGAAGTTTTGGATTTTCATTAGTTTCATGATTTTGGCACTCAGCTCATCTTCTTAGATCATACAAACCTCAAAGCTCATACTAAATGGGATTTCTTGGGGAGCCATTTTTAATGCAGTAACGGCAGCCTCGGTCTCAGCCGAGATGGTGACCACATTCCCCTTATGTGGGAATTTAATCTTTTGATGGATGGTAGATAGCACACCTCCCAACAGATGAAATCATAGTCTTCCCAACAGGACAGTAAAAGTCACTGGTATATCAATCATATGAAAACTGACCCAAACTTCAACAAGTTCAGTTTTAACCAAAGCTCTGAAAGTCCCCTCAACCGGCCTTCTCGTATCATCGTAGGCCTTGATCACCACATCAAATGGATTTAGTTCAGCCACTGTCAACCCCAACTTAGGCAAGATCTTCAAAGGGAAAACATTGATAGTGAATCCATTATCCACCATTATACAGTAGGGTAACTTCCTTTTGACTTCAGCTTTGATAAATAGGGGTTTAAGGTGATCTCTCCCCTACAATGGCAAGTCATCATCTGTGAACACTATAGCTCCTTGAGGACTTTCAGTTAGTGAATCTATAAGTTATTCAAGGGTGTGACTTAAAGGGACCTTCTTATGGTCCAAAGCCATAACTAGCGCCTCCCAATGGGCTTTGGAGTGCATGAGCATCTCCCAAATGCTAGCGAGAGTTTCCTCTCCTCTCTTAGCTTTTTCAACTTCCTCAGCTTCCTCAAGCTTCTCATCCTCTTCTGATTCTTCTTTTGAGTCTATTTTCTCCTTCCTAGACTCATCAGGTTTAGCCTCTTTCTTCCTCTCAAGTTTGCTGACTGATTGGGTTTTTCTTCCCCCGTCGTTCTTCCACAAGTCTATCGCTCCTCCATCTTCATCATCAGAGCTCCAGATATACAGGACACTCACATTAACCTCAACAAGTTGCTCTCTCAGATTTAGGCATTTCGGTTCAGGTTTTGGCTGTGTAGGTGTAGCATCAATAAAGGAGTCCAAGACTTGTTCCTCATTTAAGCCAGTGTTTATTACAAGGATGGATTGGTTTAGGGGTGTCATGTTTCTATAATTGGGTAGGGGATTATTTTAAGTGTTTGGTTTCCTAGCTTCGGGATCAGTGATTTTTCCTGAGTCGATAAGATCTTGGATTTCATATTTCAAATGGGTGCAATTATTGGTGTCATGGCCAATGGTTTGGTGGTATTTGTAGTAGAATTTGGGATCAGCATTTGGGAATGGTGGCCTTTGGGGTAAAGGTCGCAGTAGGTTATTCTCAATTAACTTCTCTAAGACTTTAGAGAGAGGTCTTCCTAGATTAGAAAACCTTCTAGGTTACTGAATAGCATTTATCTGCACATTGCTACTTGACCTAATCCCGCTACTGGATCCGATTCCCTCTCTTCCCGAAGACCTTCCATTAAAAGACTTTCTCTCTTGTACTAAGTCAAATTCTTTCTGCACCCCAAATCTATAGAGTTCTTCAAAATTTTGGATTCCCAAATCCTTTAACTTCTTGGAGAGCGGAAGTATGCACCCCTCCATTGCTATCACCAGCTGGTCATTCTCAGAGGGTTGATGCTTCATTTGTGCTAGTTTTGCTCTCCACCTAACTAGGAAATCAATGAAGGGCTCATTGAATCTCTGCTTGATATTATGCAAATCTCTCAAAGTCGCTTCCATCTGAATGTTGAGACTGTACTGTTTCACAAACATAGAACATAATCCATCCCAATCAGCTTGAATGTAAGATTCTAAGGCGTAATACCACCGAATCGGCGTTCCTTCCAAAGACAGAGAGAATTGTTTGACAATATGTGCCTTGTTCAAGCTGATTGTTCTCATATGAGTTGCATACTGTTTGAGATGTAAATGGGGATCTTCTACACCGGTGAACTTCTTCATGTCAGGAAACCTGAATTTCTGAGGTAGCGGATCATCATCTTCACCTAAACTCAAGTCGGAGTAGTTTATCGGAGCATCGATCCCTTTTTCTTTCATCATCAACTGCATTTGAGCCATGGAC
>CATIWK010094573.1:0-15981 GCA_949634005.1 Mallotus japonicus
ATATTAATAATTGACGGGCCTCGAGAGTGTTGGCCCACAAACACACATGTGGACTTACAAGTGGGGTTGAACCCATATAACACAAAACCAATTGGCTTGTGTTAGGGTCCAAGTCCACCACATTATAAGCCACTCAACTCCTTTGTAATTTACCAATGTGGGATATATGCATTCTCAACACCTAATAATCATACAATGATAAATCATAAAAATTTCCAGCAGAATGTATTATGCTTATACGGGCAAGATTGTCTTTCCAAATAAAAGTTTTACATTTTGAATCTGGAAGCAACTACCGTAGTAAACCCTGAACATAAATAATTTCTTTAGAGCCAACTCTCATTCATTTTGAAACAATTTCCCAACATTTCATAATGGCCAACCAGTTAATTTGATAGTTTCGACTGCTTTCCAAAATCAACTCTGGAATCGGTAATATCTTTCCCAACAAGCAAAGTTTCTGAAGCACAAAATATATGCTATAAATAGATAAATACATAGCTTTTTTATGAAACCACAATAGGCATTATATTTATCATATGATGGTAATTATGAAAAATTTTGAAAATTGTAAGTATTAAGACATCTTTCTGGAAGTTATGTCTCTCGACAAATTCAGGCATCCCTGATTTGATTTGAGTCTTCCTTCTATGCCATACATCGTGAAATTTGTTTCTCGATTGATTTCTGTCATTTACTGTTTTGTTTGGTTTGTTCTGGGTTCTAATGGAAGGTGATTTGGCCACATTGTGGCAGAAGTTTTCATTAACAACGGAAGAAGGGGATGAAGTTGATTTGGGACAAAATGATGGTGATGATTTGAAGCGAAGTCGCTGTTTAGTGGGGAGAATTTTGTCCTCCAAACCACTTAATTTACGTGCTCTTTCTGGTTCGTTCAATGGTGCTTGGCGCCTATCCAAGGGCTTCACATTAGATGAAGTGGGTGGCAATCTCTTTGTTTGTGAATTCCAATCCAAGTCTGACAAATACAAAGTTCTTCGTGACAGTCCTTGGCATTAGTGGTGTTTGGGTAGCGGAACAAACAACCCTCTGTTGTGCGGTTGTCACATTGTTTATTCTGGGTTCGTATCTGTAACTTGCCTCTTAATAGACGTGATCATGCATCGTTACTAAAGGTTGGGAGCAAAATTGGTGAAGTTGTTGATGTCAATCCCATTTAGGGGTGTACAGGACCCGCTCGACCCGAAAATTCCGGTCCGACCCTCACCGAATTTGAAGATTGGGTCGATTGGCATCGGGTGAGAAAGTGGGTCGGTCAGTTTGAATGGTGGAATATCGAACTACGGGTGATGGGTCGGTTGGCTTGAATTGCCAACCGACCAGTCCGAACTTCCGAAATATTGCCTTTGTTGTGATTTAAGGTTCATAGGGACCTAATTGTCCTAAATTAAGGGCATAATTGAACTTTTAAAAAGTTCAAAAGCCCTTATGGACGTTGGGTCATGAGCCATTGCAGTCTGCAAATAGCTCGTGACTCGCCAATTCACTGCAGACTGAGCCCTTCACGGGCATTGGTCACGATTGTGACCTGCTTATGACCAGCAATCTGCCTAGTGAAAAGTCATGATTTTTCACACTTCTCTCTACAATTCAATTCCTAAACGTTTCTAGGATTAATATTAGGGTTTTATCTCTTTTATTTTTTTACTTAAACCCTAATCCAGAAACTTCTCTCCTCTCTATTTAAACCCTTCTTTCACTCTCATTCATTCACATTTCTCCTTTTAGCAATTTTTCTTTACATTTTCTTTTCTACTTCTCTCTTTTCATTATCTCTTTCCTACTTCATGGCTCCTAAGAAGAAAACCTATTCTCAAGCTCCATCATCCTCTCAAGGAAGAAGAGAAAAGAAAGAGCAACCAAAGAAAAATCCTCCTCTTTCCTACTCAAACTCTAAAATCAAAGAGAGAGCATCCAAATTTGCTAAGAGGAAAATCATTCCCTCAAGGTACATGTCTAAAGCGGGTCTTGAATCTCTTGGATGTTTTAATTATGTGAAGACCTTGCTACAACAATTTGGTATGTACACTTTTGCTTTCACTCCATTCATCACCTACCCTTCACTTGTTATTGAATTCCTCTCCTCTGTTTGTTTAAGAACCACCAACTTCAATGATCAAAACCCCTTCTATAGTATGCGATTCAAAGTAGGGGGTGGAGATCGATTTCTCACCAAAAATGAATTTGATAATCTCTTTGGATTTAAAAGTGAAGGAGAAATAGGTCCTAATACCCTTTGGTCTCCTAGTTCTTTTTGGGCAAACAATACCAAACCTAATACTCTTCCATTTCAAGCCGGTCACTCAAAATCCTCTTCTTTCTCTTCTAAGCCTCTATGATACATCCATATATTCATTACTTATACTTTCAATGGTAGAGGAATGAGTAATGAAGCAACTTCTTTTGATGACATCTACCTTCTAAATTATATCTTGAACAATGAAGATGTGGCTTTAGGAAGATGGCTTCAATGGAGATTGTGGCTAATTAGTGATAGTGTTAGTGGTGTTATATGCATTGGAGGAATTTTTACTAAAATAGCACAACACTTCAAGGTAAACCTTGATCGTCTTGACTCTATTCCATATTCACTTCTTGATGAAAAATTCCTCAAGAATTCAAATCAATTCAAGAAAGTGAATAATGTATTTGTATGGAAAAATAAGGAAGAAGTTGAAGAAGAATATGACCAACACATGGAAGACATTGAGCATATAGGCAATGTTGGTCTTGAAAATGTAGATCTTGAAGAAGAACAAGATCCCTCTCAAGCTCAAACTACTTCTCAACCAACCATGACTCAAAGGAAGAGGGCAAGAGCATCCACTTCACAAAGCATGGAAGGAGAACCCGAATGGGTTGGTAGCCTCTTTGATAGGCTTTCTATTGTGGAATCCAACCTCAATAAGCGATTTGATCACTTTGACTCTCGCTTTGATCACTTTGAACGAAGAATGGACCATATGGAGTATGATATTCATCAACTCTATGCTTTCCACAATATCAATTGTACTTGGTCACCTCCTCCACCTCCTCAAGCCCCTTAAGGAGATGATCATGATATTGCTCCTTAGTTATCTTATTTAGTTTCTATTTTTTTATACTTATGTGGTTTCTTTTTTTAGGAAATACTTATGTGGTTTCTATTATGTCTTAACTATGTCTTAGTTCTATCTTATTTTATCTTATGTTTGATGTATAGAACTCCTTATTTATGTCAATGCAAATTTCTCTTTATTTATTTTTTTTATCTTTGACAAAGGGGAAGAAATGTGCTTATATGTGTGTGTTCTTAGTATTCTTATCTTTTTATACTTATACACATATGCACACATAAAGGGGGAGATTTAAATAACCTATGCATGGACAAAGGGGGAGCTTTACATACATCACTTGATACACTTGTTTATGCACATATCACATATAAATTATTTGTCAAAGTAAAAAAGGGGGAGATTGTTAACCTTTTGTAGTTTAATTCAAATCCTAAATTTTGATCTTTGATAAATAATTTAAATTGAGCTAACATTGTTTATTAAGTGTGAATTAGGTTCAATAAAGCTCTACTTAAGTGATTAATGTCTCAATTCATTTGATGGAAGTAAGAGGTTCAACCATATGCAAAAAACAAGTCAAATTGTTGTTTTCACGAGCTCCTATCACGACCATGACCAATGATCACAAGCCAAACCTCAACAGGGCTCAGTTGATACAAGAAATCTGAGCCCCTCATGGTCTGCGATCACGATCGTGAGGTGCTCGTGATGGTGTCACAAGCTTCAGTCACGAGCTCCTTCTCTCGTGATCATCAGGCAACTCAGCTTAATTGCCCCAAGAATCTGAGCCGCTCACGATCGTGAGCTTCTCGTGACCAGGTCTCTTCACAAGCTCAATAGACAATTTTAAAAATAACGACTAGTTTCTCCTTGATCACGACCATGACCACATAGTCACGATCGTGAGCAGCAGTTTTTCAGCACAAAAGTCAAATTAAACCAATTTGATTTTTGGAGAAGTTAGAGACATGTTTGATTACTCTAGCAATTATAATTTGAGTCGTTTATCTATATAAACACCTTTTAGAGTTGGATTGAAGTTTTTAAGATACTTGATTATTAAAAATTCTCTCTTAAGCATTCAATTAAACTCAAAAATTCTCTTTTAAACAAATTTTATTTTTGTATAACTCTTGAGAGAGTTAGTGAGTTTTTAGAATATAGATTCTTATTCTTGTATTTCTGGGTCTGAGAAAACGGGAAGTGAGATTCTATTCTAAAAGAATTGGTTTAGGTGTTTAACCATTAAAACACTTAAGATTTAGTTTAAGAGTGAGCCTAAAAACTCTTGTTTGTAAGGTTGAAGAGTGAGCCTTAAACTCTTTTGTAATCTCAATCTTGTGAATAAGATTGTGGGTGATTGAAAATCCTAACTTGGGGATAAGTTAGGTGGAGACGTAGAATTGTTGTTGAATCCGAACTCCTTAAATTATTGTGTTCATCATTCTTCATTCTAAACATTCTTTTCAATTCTTGTTTAAATCGATTTAATTCGATTACTATTCAATTGCCTTATTCACCCCCTCTAAGGCATTTTCAATATTTTTTAAATATATCATAGTATTGATTATACATTTGAAACTATTACAATGTTATATCACTTATTTACAAAGTAAATAATTATTCTATATAAATATTGAAATTAATATGTAGGTGCTCATTTCATTGGACATTGATCCACAATATGTTTCAAATATGGAACTTTACCTATATGTCTATGAACGATAATTCATATATAAATGATTGTATAAGCTATGATATTGATTTATGAATATGAATTAATTAATTAAAAATTCATGATGAATGCATGTATTATAATTTTTAAAATTAAACAGAGTATCCAAGTCGGACTTGAACTTAAAGTATATATGAGCTAAACATGTTAGGCTAACACTAGCCCACGATATTTTGGTCAAATGACTAAAGTTTTAGCATGAATATTGTGAGATTTTGGATTCGAAATCTTACACTTCTTTATTGGTGTTCCCCTCTCCATGACATGCATGACAAAAAAAAATTAATCTAACACTACATGAACCTAATAAATATATAAGTCCAAATAATAATACATTTGGAATGGGATTTGCACATTAGTTATACTTAAATACACCAAAACTTTATTGGTCGAAAAAAAAAATACACCAAAACTTTATTGGTCTTATAAAGTTATAATGTGTGCATGGCTAATTTATGGTTGGATATAAGTTTTAAAACATTCATACCACATACATGGACTAAACTTATTTTAATCTAACTTAGATTAGATGTATGTCATGCCTATATATGTGTTATAAGAGGCAGTAACTAGTCTATAAATATAAGCAAATTATTATTGTTATATATAGCTTGTAATAGTTGGCTGATGAATAAGTAATCTCACATTGTTCGTGGGAAAGAGTTAAGTGTCTCTTATTTTATAGGGTATATCATAACTATTGGTTTAAGAGAAATTGAAGGGAAACAAAATTCAATTCAAATTTGACGGCAAAAGAACAGATTTATAAAAATATATATAGTCTAATGATGACACTTGGCACTGAATTAATATAAGTGCCCTGCACTGCAATTAGTTAATTAATTATTTTATTATTATTATTTTTTTTGAACAATAACAACCTTTCAAAAGGTTGTTTGTTAACTACAAAATTATGTTTTATATAGAATAGTTTTGTGCTAATTAACGTTACTTTTCTTTCTCTCCTATTTTCTCTGTAACTTATTCATCTAAAAAGTTCTTTACAGAATTTGCTATCTATGAACTCTAGGTTTTGTTGTATCCTAAAGGTATATTACTTTTAATCCTGTAGCAAACTATTGAAGACAATTAATACTTTCAAAATAATGATTCACGCCTCAAAGCTTGCTTAAACACCCACCGTTCTAACAATTATTGTTAAACCCACGATAGCAACTAATCTATAACTATATGCAACTAGTCTATAACATAATATATGCAAGTTATTATTGCTGCATGTTAACACATATGCGTCCATAATATAAACCCACGATATAAAAAAGACATAAGTGGGAAGATTTCTACATTAAGTTGTTCATGTGAATTACTGTTAAAAGCTTAATATTTGAAAAATTATTAGTTTGCAAGTGGCTCTTGCTATAGTATACATATATATTGTTGGAAATTAATAGCACAAAAATGTATTGCAGTGGAATTAAAGGAACATATTGATTAATTTATCATAATATAACAAAGACGTGTAAATTAATACCTTTACATCAAATTATTGAATAATTTTATAATATATTGGGAATAATTTTAATCAAAGTTATCTTAAGGGTTTTTCGGACTGATTTTGATAATAAAAGCTCCCAAAAGGAACAAAAAGTAAAGGAAAGTACCAATATTAACTTTGAACTAAGTTGAGGGACTAATTTGGACCTTTTCAATTGTTAAAAAAAAAAGTTTCGATTATTTCAAGGAAAGGGCGGAGACAACAATTAAATAACAGCGTGTCACCTAGAGATCGCTGCAACTGCCACTCCCGGCTAGTAAAATCTCTGTGGTTTTTACTCTCTGCTCTCAACTCCACCATACGCCTCTCAAAACTTCATTTTCACCAATAGCTTCATCTGAAATTGTTGACTTCTTCGGTTCTTCCAAACAAACGTACAACTCTATAAAAGCACAAAAGGCAGAGAATCAGACCTCTGCCAAACTGCTTATTAAGGGTATAAGAGTAATTTCTCTATGTCAGAGAGCTAGTTGAAGTAACAAAATTACAAAATCGCAGAGACTGAATCTATTTTTCTCTTTTTGGGTCTGATTTATCTTCTTTCTCCTCCGCCTCAGGAACTCGGTGAGTTTACCGAGTCAACTCGTTCCACCATATCAGAATTGAGTTTTTTTGAGACGACCCCTAAATCAAACATGGAATTACAAATGGAATCAATGGCGTCAGCGATCGGGCTATCGGTACCGGTGTTACGATTCTTGCTCTGCTTTGTAGCGACGATTCCAGTGAGTTTTATTCACCGAGCTGTGCCTGGAAGACTCGGCAAGCATTTTTATGCTGCTTTGTCGGGGGTTATTCTGTCGTATTTATCATTTGGGTTCTCTTCAAATTTTCATTTTTTGGTGCCCATGTCACTGGGTTATGCTTCCATGGTTCTGTTTCGCTCTCACTGTGGAATCTTGACGTTCATTTTGGGTTTTGGTTATCTTATTGGATGGTACGCTTTTAATTTCAATTACTTTTGTTTATGGAACCAATCTTTCATTGAATTAAATAAAAAGAGCTTAAGTTACTTTATTGAGTCGAGCGTTTCTTGATTAGGTGGTTCTGCATGCCAATTGCTTCAAAAAAAAAAAAAGACAAATTTTTTAGTTGTATTGGTGCTTGCATGTATAATCGAATTGGTGCTTGCATGTATAATCGAATTTCTAAGAATAAACATAAAGCTGAATTGTTTCAGTTTCTTGTTGATTTTGATTTTGGAGTTCAAATTCCAAGTAAGGATAAATGTATAACTGATTGTGTGTCTGTGATGAGTTAAATATTGCTGAACGTATCATTTTTCTTGACAATATAGCCTTCTATTTCACAGTCGTTGACTGTTGGTATACGTGTTGTAGCCATGTTTATTACATGAGTGGAGATGCATGGAAGGAAGGAGGCATTGATGCTACTGGTAAGCACAATTATCACTTTTGTAATTGTCTTGAATTCCGCTTGCATGATATAATAACAATGGTTATAATAGATATTTGTTTAATTTGTTAAAGCTATATTATTTGTTGCATCATGCTTGTGTTTGATTGTAAATCATTGTTTGTTCATTGTGTAGGGGCCTTAATGGTGTTAACACTGAAAGTCATATCATGCTCAGTGAATTACAATGACGGATTATTAAAAGAGGAGGAATTACGAGAGTCTCAGAAGAAAAACCGGTTGATTAAGCTACCATCTTTGATTGAGTACATTGGTTACTGCCTCTGCTGTGGTAGCCATTTTGCTGGTCCTGTTTATGAAATGAAGGACTACCTTGAGTGGACTGAAAGGAAGGGGGTAAGTTTTTCATTTATTATGTTTGCTTCTGGTTCTATGGATGTATGTTTTTTTTTTTTTCTTTTTTGGTGGACACTTATTGTTAAGCAGGAGTAGTCTCGAGAGTGCTCAGCTTTTTTTTTTTTTAATTCAATTTTTGCAGATATGGGCTCACACTGTGAAAGAACCCTCGCCATCACCTTATGGGGCAACAATTCGAGCTATTCTTCAAGCTGCTATTTGCATGGTTGTCCATATATACATGGCGGCCCATTTTCCCTTATCCAGGTTCACCGATCCTGTATACCAAGAATGGGGCTTCTGGAAACGATTGAGTTATCAATACATGGCAGGGCTTACAGCACGTTGGAAATACTATTTCATTTGGTCAATTTCCGAGGCTTCTATTATTATATCTGGACTGGGTTTCAGTGGCTGGACAGATACTTCTCCACCAAAGCCACGGTGGGATCGTGCTAAAAACGTGGACATTTTAGGTGTTGAGTTTGCAAAGAGTGCAGCTGAGTTGCCACTTGTGTGGAACATACAAGTGAGCACATGGCTTCGCCATTGTGAGTTTATCAGCTTCTCACTTTTGAACTTTATTTTTCTCACATAGCTGTGAGTTTATCATCTTATCACTTTTTGAACTTCATTTTCCAATCATTTCCATTGTGAGTTTATCACCTTCTCATTTTTTTAACTTCATTTTCCTCTCATTGCCATTGTGAATTTATCAGCTTCTCACTTATTAGTAGGTTATAGATGCATGTTGATTAGAATGAAGCCACAATACAAGTTAGCCTATTTTCGTGATGATCCAATCTAACGTAGGCTGTAATTAGATATGTACCAATCTATCATAGGCTGTAATTAGGTATGTGCCTTAATTATAATCAATCTTGTATTAAATCCATCAGGAATTTAATCATGTTCTTTTTCTTTGTTAATATTTCTGTTTTCATAAGATCATTTTCTTTGGCTGATTGTTAATCACCAAGACGACAAAACCCATTGACAACTGCTCCATTGCACTGGTAGCAAGATAAACTTTTTTCATAAAGTAGTGAATTAGCCCATGATTAGCTGTAACTTTTAGTGTACTTAATGATGGATCTTGGTTGCTTTGGTGTCCTGTGACAATTCACTTGAAACAGATGGTTATCTAATTGACCAACTTTGAATGATATTTGTGTGATTGTAGATGTTTATGACCGACTTGTTCAGAAGGGGAAGAAACCTGGTTTCTTTCAGTTGTTGGCCACTCAGACTACCAGTGCTGTTTGGCATGTGAGTAATATTACCAGATTTGCATAATATGAATTCTGTAATTTCTTTAATTCTCTCTTGTTCATTTTATATTTCTGTCCTACTTTTTTCTTTGAAAATATAGTTTCCTAGACATAGAACCTTTTATCAAGGTTTCTTGGAAAATATGTGTCAAACAACAGTTCATTAATAACTGTTTGCAAATATTATCCTGGCATGTTAAAGAGCTTGTATTATTTCATAGGTTACATACAGGATTAAGATAGTGATTCGTAGTGGCATTAACTTTCATAAAGTTTAGCTTGTGCTACTTGCTCAATTTAATGGTCAATTGGTGCCATTTCTTTATCCATCTGGATGATTTAAATGCCTCCTTTTACATTACAATCACGACCCCTTCTTTTCTTCTTCCTCATTTTTCTCCAAGATTTCAACATTTGGGTGGTGTTTTGGTGAACTATATCACTTGTCCTAGGATTCCATATTTCAACTTCTAACTCAGTCTTTTCCACTCCTTACCTACTACTCAAGTATCCTGGTATTTCTGGTTTTGTCTCAGCAATACCTATCACAGCGTGTCCCTGGTAGTCCTCTGCATGAAGTGCAAATGCTTTGTTTTACCTTTAGGTTTTCCCATCAGTTTAATGCTTATATGAAGATTCTACTGCAATTTGACTTCTTCACATTTATTTATTTGTTTTTTTTTTCTTACAAATTACAGGGATTATATCCAGGATACATTATATTCTTTTTCCACTCAGCATTGATGATTTCAGGTTCAAAAGGTATTCACCAGGATTCCCCAGTCTTTTTATTTTTTTCTTTCCTTTTCTTTTCTTCTCTCTTGTTACTGTTTACACAGTTTAAAGAAAATCGGGAGAGCTGGCTAACTTCTTTTCCCCAATACTCCGAGCAGTCATATACAGATGGCAACAAGCTGTACCTCCAAATAAGGCCCTTGTCAAGAATATGCTTGTGTTCTTGAACTTTGCGTACACAGTTTTGGTTCTAAATTGCTCCTGTGTTGGTTTCATGGTTAGTTCTCCTTCCTCTTTTCTAAAACAACTGTTTCAGAAGTCAATAGATGTATTCTTTATTTTTTAACACTCAAATGCTCTCTTCTTTCATAATACAGGTATTAAGCTTGCATGAAACTCTTTCAGCATATGCCAGTGTATATTACATTGGCACCATTGTGCCCATAGTATTTTACCTCCTTGGCTACATTATTAAACCAGCAAGGCCTGCCAGGGCTAAAGCTCGAAAGGATCAGTGAGGTAGGAACTGCTTCTTTTCTCCTTCGAGTGCTTGAAATTGGATCAGGAGAATGGCAGATAACTTCTGGTTTCCTACAGCTTTTAATTTGTAACATCTCTTTTTGATTTCAGAAATTACTATTGTCCAAATCTTAACTGTAATATCAATTTCTGCTTTCTTTCAAATAGCAAAAACTCTTTTTGAGTGCGGATGCATTCCTGGAATTTTTAATCCTTGCAAACATAATACGCATACGCACACATTGATCCTGCGCATCCAGGTGCACACAAGAATCTTAAGAACTCTAATACTGTCCTGGGGAGTGCCTGTCAGATATTTGAAGCTTTTTGATTTGGAAAAGTATCAGCAGTTTCGTATCACAAAAATTTGATAGCAAATCTTGCTAAAACTGCCAGCAATTTTGTGTCACAACTATTTGATAACAAATCTTGCTAAAAATGCCTTTGATTATGAAAGTGACATTTACAGCTGTGAAAGCAAAGCATGAGCATTGAATAGTTAAGTGCTTGCAGGAGATAATTCCAATCTCAGTTTGCTGGAATCATCAGCATATTCCTTTTATTTTTCTCATGGCAGAATTCCTGATTTGACAAAAAGCTTGAGATGGCCACAGATTGTATGGTATCGGAAGAATTGTTTTCTAGTGACCTACCTCATTGGATACTCTATAAACAAAATGGACCCCAATGAATAAATTAATAAAGCTCACTTGCATTAGCTTGTCTGAATTGAGTTATGCTAATAACTAAGCAACCTAAATTTCCACTGAATTTAAACGTGAAATTTTCCTTAAAAATTAAATTTATGATCTTTTAGTTCTATAAAATAGAATTATATCATTTGATTATTCAACGAGTAGTTATTTTGAATTTTAAATTAGTTGAAGTTACTATAATTATCGGATATCAAAAGAAGTTACTATAATTATCGGATATCAAAAGTAATTCTAAATGATAATTTCAGCATATTAGTATTTTAAATTAAAAAAAATTTTAATAACTATATTTTAAATTAATTAAAGTTATTATAACTATCGGATATCGAAAATAATTTTAAATGATAATTCCAGCATATCAGTATTTTAAATTAATAAAAATTTTAATAACTATTGAAGCATCAGATACCGGAAACAATTGTAAACATCTCCAGCATCTTGAAAGCTGATTGCTATGTGTATGAGTGTGTATATATATAATAAACCTTTAAATAATAATGAGACAGCAGTGTTGATCTGACCAAACGAATAGGCAAACAGACAGGTGCCAACTGGCTGCAGATATTTTTTGGTGCAGATCTGGTCTTTTCTGTGTTCCTCTCTTCTAGATTGTTGCTTTAAAGTTTCAGCAGAAAAGGATTGTCCCATTTTTTTTACTTCTTTTTGCCTTTTTCGGTATATATAAATATTTTCATACCATAATTCCATTATAACAACTGAACTGAGCAATAGAAACTTGGAAATAGACCACCTAAACTAAAAACTACTTTTTCTTAACCTCTTTATTAATTTTTAATAATGCACTCAAAATTTTAAACCTGCAATCCTTATCTGAAATTATCTTATACAAATTTCCATTTGCATAGAAAATCACATCATTTGGTGCACTTTTAAAATTTTGATATTCGAATCCTGCACCTCAAAATATTTTAGGAAGTAGTTACTATTTAACTACTTTTTCAGTGGTAAAATTCAAGATTTTTTTTAATAAGATGAAAATTCCATATATATATATATATATATATATGATTTTCTAATAAGCCAATGTGAGTTCGAGTAGTGCAATATTCAGTTATGTTAAATTAATTATTGAGAGATTTTTGTGATAGTTATATACTGCTATATCAAATTATATTATTCAGAGTTTAATAAACTTTAAATAGCAGTGATTCAATAAAAACTCCATTAAATTTTTTTTTTTTGGTTTCTCTTTCTTTCTTTATTTATTTCTTTACATATAAGGATAGATTCTTCTCTTCACACACTTCCTTCGCTGGCCATTCATTTTCTTTCGCTTTCTTCTTTTCTTCGTTTCCTTTTCTTTTTTCTCTCTTCTCTTTGCCTTCTTATCAAAATCCTCTTCTCTCCCCATTTCTTGATCACACGTTTTCCCATTCACTGTTGTTCATTTAATAGTTTCTTCTTTTTTTTTGGGGGGGTGGTCACAGTCACCATTTCAAGAAAACTGCATGTTTTTGCTTCCATAGCTTCATGAAACTAAACCTCCTCTGCCAATACTTTCTTAATTTTTGCTTTCTTTTTAATCAACATTAATGATTACTTTTGAAAGATCCCATTAAGGTTTCTTTCTTGCTTCTCTTCTGGGTTTCTTCTAACTCAAGGGAAGTACTTCAAAAGAGCTCAAAAAATAATTCTTTTCTTTATTGTTACAATTTTTTTTTTGTTGGGTCTTACAAGATCAAGAAATTACATGAAGATGGAGCCAATGAAATCAAAGATGAAAGGGGTGTTTACAGTGGCAAATAAGAGTTCTTTTAATGGCAGAAACAACAACAACAACAACAACAACAATAATAATAAAGTGAATGCTGAAGAGTTGGAAATTAGGCCTGGAGGAATGTTGGTGCAAAAAAGGGACTCTAATTCCAATAATCAGAATTCTGTTCCTGTTCCTACTATTAGAGTCAAAGTTAAATACGGTTCTTCAAGTCACCAAATCTGTATAAGTTCTCAAGCAAGTTTCGGTAAATTTCAATTCTTTTATTTAGATTATAGTGCTAGTTTTAGTTGTATGTTTTGTATAGATAAAAATTTGGTTTCTGGGATGCAGGGGAATTGAAGAAAATGTTAGCAGAACATACTGGAGTACACCATCAGGATCAGAAACTGATATACAAAAAGAAAGAAAGAGATTCCAAATCATTTTTAGATGTAGCAGGAGTTAAAGATGGATCTAAAATCAGGCTAATTGAAGACATTACAAGCCGCGAAAGGCGGTGTCTCGAGAGGCTTAAATCTGCCACGATAGAGAAGGCTTCAAAGTCATTGCAGCAA
Organism: Mallotus japonicus; assembly: GCA_949634005.1. Lineage (NCBI taxonomy): Eukaryota > Viridiplantae > Streptophyta > Magnoliopsida > Malpighiales > Euphorbiaceae > Mallotus > Mallotus japonicus. Next base: position 13,638 of record CATIWK010094573.1, read on the forward strand.
ATCACTTTAGAAGTTGACAAACTTCATGCAAAGGTATATTTAATTTTCTTGAAAAACATTGACAATTGTCTATGGTAACAATTGGACTAAAGTTTCTGATAAAAAGGAACTTCATTTCCTTGCAATTTAATAGGTAGTGGCATTGGAAGGAGCAAATTCTAGAGGTGAAAAAGTTGCAGAATTAGATGTAGATAATTTGATAGAAATCTTGATGAGTAAATTAGTAGCACTAGATGGAATTGTTTCTGACGGTGACTTGAAGTTGAAAAAGGGTCTGCAGGTAATTTGCAAGTTACAATTAGTCAATTTCTTGCATTTGATTTTTCTTCTTTTTTGGTTTCAATCCCATAAAATAATCTTTTTAACTTGTCCTGTTAAATCTTGAAGGAAAGAAGAGTTCAAGGGTACATTGAAACTCTTGACATGTTGAAGCCACAAAACTCTAAAGCTAAAAGCAATGAGAAGAATGAAGTTACAAAAATTCCAGTTCAGAGAAAACAAGAGAACCCAGTAGAAAAAATGCCACTGAAACAGCTGCAGAAGCAGCCAATTCAGTCCAAGCACAAGAATGTGACAACACAAATGCCATTGCAGCATCAAGTGTTAAAGCATTCCGAGTCATTTGTGATCACAACAAAATGGGAAACTTTTGATTGATTTTGAGCAATTCAGCATCCTATAAAAATTTCCCATTTGACTACTGTTTTTTTTTTTTTTAACTGCATCAAGTGCTTCTTTTCAGCAAGTCATTCTCGACAATCATAGTTTTTAATGTTCTATATCAATCTAGTTCCTCTATTCAATTCTTTCAATTTTAGATTGAAAAGGGTATTTTTCTTTTTTTCTTTTAAGTCCATGTTCTTGAAAAATCAATGATGCAAATGAGCATCTTGATTTTTCTTTTTCTTTTTTTTTTTAATGTTTTTGTGGCAGAACAGAAGTGGCAATTTGCAAATTGTATATACTATATACTATACAGCAGATGGTGGATATAAAAGGGAGAGTTTTTTATTATAGTTTTCAATGTGTGTTTTTTTTTCTTTTATGTAATCCGTAATATTTTTTTTCTTTTAGCTTCGACTTGATTTACAACATTAACTATTATCATCTACAACAGCAACAACTACTATCAACTACAACTGTAGTTGATAGTGGTTGTTGTTGTAGATGATATATATATATACTTAGACCATTTGTTCTATTGGCTTCTCTCCCTGTAATCAGTAGTAGTTTTACAGCTATATTATTAAGGAGTTGTTATTAATTTTCTGGTTTATGGAATTCCATTAGAAGAATTTCAGTTGCAGCAATCACTGTTGACTCTGTATGAAGCTTGGGACCACAGACCAACTCATATTGTGTTCATAGCCAATGTATATATAATTCATTAGGTATTTAATGATGAAATAAATAATCTTTCTCTTTTGGTACCATTTCCAATCAATTAATCATTTATTGCCTGTAATTACATTATTATTTATTTCTATAAAGCAGTGTCTGAAGTGAATTATTTCTGATTTGCATATTAAAGATTCCTGCTTGTTCCTGCTCAGGACATAAAAATCAAGAAGAAAAATAAAGAAAGAAAAGATTAGGAGGATAATCTTTTCTAAATCATAAAAACTAATAATATAATCATGTCAAAATGATAGAATGGTAGCTTTGACTTTAGAGGCATTATATATGTGAAATATGTTATTTAGGTATAGTGATTAATCTGATTCAAAAAAAAAAAAAAAGGTATAGTGATTAATCATTTGATAATCCATCATGCTCTGGATATTGGCTGTCTCATTTTGCCTTTTTTTTTTTTAAAAAAAGAAAAAATTACTGTATTAGAAATAGATATATAAATTCTAAATGTAGTTGCACCTTTTCATGATTGCATGGTCTAATTTCTTTTTTTTATTTAAAATGGTGAAAGCAACTTTGCACCAATTTATACATTAATCAAAATAAAATTAGTCATTCTTCAATCACGTATATATCTATAATTAACTTTTATTTAAATATAGATATGGATACATTATAAGTATTGGTATATAAAAATAATTAATAGTTATAATAAAATAAAAATTAATGTAATAGTTTTTAATTTTTATTTATTTACATACACGTGTACAGTAGAAAGGGCCAATATATAGACAATTAAATTGGTATAACCCATATTTTGCCCCCCGCATTTTTATTTTTTTCTTGATTGACCCCTCCACTTTTATTTGTATATATTGAGTCCTTTCACTTTTATTTTTTCTTGATTTACTCCCTCCACTTTTATTTTTGTTCACATTCACCCCTTATACTTTTATTTTTGTGAACATTAAGTCCTTTTACTTTTATTTTA
>CATIWK010094615.1:0-12170 GCA_949634005.1 Mallotus japonicus
AGTTAATTAGCTCACTACATATTTATTGAATTCTCTCTTTTTCTGTGTTGATGTTCTGTCTTATTTGATTGTGTTTGAACATATTAAAGAGGCAATGATGATGCTTCCACCCCTATGATTTTTTTAGATTCAAAGTATGCATGCTTAGGTTTCTTTGGTGGCTTTTGTTTTAGTTTAGTTGCCAGAAATGTAGTTGCATCTTGATGTTGCAAATGCTCTTTTCTGAGCCTCTTTAATATGTTTTTGGCAATGATGATGCTTCCACCCCTCAAATGTTTTCTGATATACCTTAGAATGGTCAATTATGTTTAACTAGGTGGCTATTTTATTTGCTACCAGAAAATGGATATCTATTCTAAATATGATGTGATTACAAAGCATCCTGAGCCTAATTATTAACTGCTGCTACTTTTATTTTCATTTAGTAATCTGTATATTTTTATTCAATTGAAATTTTGCTTCTTGTTTGCAATGTTCCATCTGCAGGTGAAAGACAAACATGACTCTGCTGAACAATGCAGTTGGTTTTTTTTTTCTGCAGTGTATTTTTTGGTGTTTTTTACACAAATTGCTACTCTACATATGTCAACTTTTTTGTATTAGGGTGGAAAGTAATTTATGAGCCCACTTCATAGTCTACTTTATTTTTTGTAGCAGAATTGCAGTGCTTTTTTTATAAATTTTTTGTATCTAAGTCATAACTATACAACAAATGTATATTTTGGAAATTGTAAATGTATGGGCTTGGCTCAAAAACATTAAGTAAATCAGTATATATATCAATATTTATTTTATTTTTTTAGCCCAATAACAAAAGCCCGATCCTATTACATTGGCCTAAAGAAGACCGGCCCATCCGAGATCCAACCCGACTATCTTCGATTTCCAAAAATTAATTTTTTCCTCTTCAGCAGGTCGGTTCGGGCTCACAAATTCTCTTCCGAAATTCTTTTGGTTTAGACGGATGTTAAACCCGACCCGCCCGATACTCACCCCTACTTGCAAGTGTATAAGGGTGCAAGGCTAGCAGCTGGGACCAAGATTAATGAAACATCTACACTTAGCTATTTAAACCTGCTTTTGATAATTATATATATATATATATATATATAGAGAGAGAAGAAAAAGGAAAATAAGAGTTATTTTTTTCTAAATATTTTCTCTCCAAAATAAAAAAAATGAAAATAAGAAAAGAAAAAAGTTAAAACTAAATATAATTGGAATTCAAATTTAAATTTTAAAAATAAAGTTAATAAAATAATAGTTTATTAGTTGCCCATTTCTTTTTTTTTATTATTATTATTTTATATTTTTCCAATCCAAATAATATAACAAAAATACAAGAGAGAATAAATTTATTATTATTCGTATTTTCTTTTCTATTTTTTTTCCTCTCATCTAAACATAAAGTTAGGCACGAGGAATAAGCTTGATTGATTACGAGATAATTATGTAATTTAACTCCAAGACGTGGAACATAATAAATAATAATACTAATTTTCTTTAACCATTAATAAGTTTTATTATTTTTATTTAAATCACTAATATTTAAAATTCAATAAATTTTGATTAATTCAATTCAATTTGAGCAAGATTATAAAAACGGTAAAAAAATTTTAATAACTATTTAACACAACTACGGACACCACAATTTAAATTTAAATTATCATTTAAGTAACAACAGTTCCTGTCAATTGATTTAATTGGTAAAATAAAATCTTTATTAGTTACTTTAGAATCGAATTGGGTATATGAATGCATGTACATAAAATTATATATAAAGGTATAATCTCTTGAAGTTGGACTTTAATGCTAGGAATTGGGGTTCAATCAAATCATGAAAAAAAAAAGATCATTAGATGTACTTGTTAACGATAACTAAATTTGTTTATATATTACATCGATGGGTGACATTCTAGATTTATTTTGCTTCTTTTTTTTTTTTTTTCTCCTTTTGAACAAGATTTATTTCGCTTTTACTCTAAGTTAAGCAGCAAAAGCTTTTAATTGTGCTGTTGCATTATTGCAGTTCCATTGAAACAAAAGAATCTTAGTTTTTTTTTTTTTTTTTGAAAAGCAAAAGAATCTTAGTTGTTATCCAATAAAATATGCCAAAATGAACTGCATTGGAGTTCTACTCTACACATATATAATAGGCAAAAACTATTTTTAAGTCCCTGAATTATAGCAGTTTGTTCTTTTGAGCCCTTATCGCTTTATTACATTACATTGAGCTCATATGTTATTATTTATGTATACATTGAGCCCATATACTATTATTTATGTATACATTAAGCTCTTATACTATTATTATGTAATACGTTGAGTTCTTAAATTTTTTACACATTTCTACGAAATTTGTCAAATTGGAGCTCAATAGCTATATAAATAATAGCATAGGGGTTCAATGCAATGCAATAAAACGATAGGAGCTCAATAGAAAAAACCGCTATAATTTAGGGGCTTAAAAATGGATTTTGCCTATATAATAATTAATTTTGTGCATTGTTCCTTAAATTCCTTTATCATAGATTTTCACGCCCTTCCATTTTAAATCGACGACAACAGGAATCAAATCATACACCTTAGAATATTCTTGAAGAGAAGTTATCACATTTACTTGCAGTTTTTAATCACTATTACATGCCACAAAAAGGAATTTTAAAATTATATTTTAAGTAAGTTCAAGAATTGAAATGGTAAAATTATAAATGGAGGTGTCAAACTAAAATAAAATAACAAAAAAATAGAGCCATAGATGTATTATGTCAAAAAAAAAAAAGAACTGATTCATTGCAATTGACAAAAAAAAAAAAAGAGTTGGATTCAGCGATTATAACCAAATTATTCATGAATCCGCACAATACATATATTGTAAATTAATATATAACAATTTTTTTTTTTGAAAAAGTAACAAACTTAATTTAATTCTTTTTTTTGAGAGAACTTAATTTAATTCTTTTTTTTTCAGCACATATATAGGGTAAATTATAAAAAAAAAAAAAACCAACGTTTGAGGGTATTTTCAAATAAAACTTTATCCAATTTTTTCTTTTAAATAAAAACACAATCTTTAAAATATTATCAAAAAAAGCCCTCATTGGATGACTGTACTGGTAATGCTGAGTTTTTTGTTGAAATTTCATATACCTAATATGCTAAGTTGAAATTTCATATACCTAATATGCTGAGTTTTTTGTTGTAATAACTAAATTGCATTTTTATCTGTCTAAACAGTCTGCTAATTCAAAATAAAATACTCAATTGGAGGGGGAGAAAATATCAATTTGGGGACAAATATATCAGTTTCATCTCCTGTTACCAGTACAGTCATCAAAGTGAGCTCCATGGATCAGAAAAAAATAGTTTCATATCCTGTTACCAGTATAGTCATCAAAGGAAGGCTTTTTTTGATAATATTTTAAAGGTTGTGGTTTTATTTAAAAAAAAATGGATAGGATTTTATTTGAAAATAACCTCAAATGTTGGAATTTTTTTTGTAATTTCCCATATATATACACACACACACGGAGATTTGAATTCTTATAGCTTTGAAAAATTTTTCAAAAACTAATAATTAAGTCAACAAACTAAAATAGAGGCAAATCTATGATTAAAGCTATGCATCAATTAAGCTAATTAAGCTTTTACTAGAGTAATAATGGGATTAAAAGAGAGGAAGATCTTCATCATTACGCAATTACTAATTAGTTAGGTTCAGAGGAATGGGGACATAGCAATTGACGAAATCTTAAGTTAGATATGGAATTAATCGTGTTGTGTTCCCTCTTTTCAGTTTGCCAGTTGGAATTCAGACAGAAAAAGCTGTCCTGAATTCTGACCATTTTTTTTTCAGAGTGGGTCGATTTCAGGACCCTACTTACTGATTCATTCTGACACATTTTTGGGCTCTCCAAGTTTTGAGCTTTTTAAGCTATCCAACCATAATAACCCACCCAGGTGGGGCTAAACCCTGCCCACTCACATCCTACACTTATTATTCTTAATTCATGCAGCACCCTTAGTCCTCACTATAATCTGTACTGCACAAATTATTTATGGTTGGAGGAGCCATATGCAGCCTAGAAGTCCTTCAAATCTTCTCCAAAAGCAACACAATGGCAGAATTGAGGAAAAGAGAGTTCATGGTAGCGAATTTTGGAGTTTCTTCATTCATAACAAATTTTATATTTCAAATGTGAAGAAAATAATTGATTGCTTATACTGCGGACTAAACTTCCAATAAATCGTGAGAGAATAAAACTCGAAGGCACTGTAGAATGTTAAGGGGTAGCACACTTATTTTATTCTACTTTATATAATTTTAGGAATATGATATTTTTTTGATGTCTATTTCTACTAATTACTCCTGTGTTCTCTATACTCTTTGGGGAGAGTGACTAGTAATTAAAGCATTCGTTGGGATCTAGTCACCATCTAAAAATTATTTATATGTACTTATGACTGACTTGCTAGAAGGTATTTTAGACAAACGCCTCACGGTTCTTTTGTGAAACATTTTGAGGGCCCATAACATAAAACTCCCCCACGACGAGTAATATTGTGAGAGGTTTTATGAATATTTGAGCTGAAACTACTTATGTTGAGAAATAAGGGAGAATTAGAGAATTTATATTGAGAAGAAACTACTTACGTTCAATAAAAGTAACACGGTATCACAACCGACGTCTCTTATACATTACTTTTGAACTGTGACACATGAAGCATACATGTAGAAATAAATTACAACAGACGAGTTTCAATAATCAAAGAATAATTGCTTAAAATATAAACATAAATGAAACATATATGTATATTTCTGCACCCATAGTTATATCTACAGTAACTAGCAACATAAGACACTTCTTTCTGAACACTTATTATATCTGATAGGATGCCGCATCACACAATCCGATGCTCCAATGCTCCCTGAAGATTCTTCACAGCATTATCGTAGTGTACAAACCCCATGAACCAAAATTCATGATTGTCGACAGAAATAATCTGGATGTATTTTTCTCCGGGCTTGACCTTGCTTGTTGATGGATTGACGGCCTTCAGTTGATGTAATGGAATAACAACCTATTTATACACAGAAGCAAAGCATGATGCTCCAAACCAACAGTAAACTGGACTGAAGTAGACATCATTCCAAAAGAATAATAACCAGACAAAGCCATGCTTGAATGAGTACTTTCATTAAGATGTAATTATCACTAAAAAAAAAAAAATCAATATACTTGTGGAGAAAGAGAGGTATAAAGTACCACCTATCCCTATATATGGATAACTAATATTTCTCAAATATACTTCAAGATACACAAGTGTGTTAGTTCTTTTTGCTCATTTCATCTAGATTGTTAGACAAAATTTGTGATGATTATGCTTGCGTTCTTACTGCATGCATGCCAGGATGTATCAACTATTATGTAATAGCACAAAGGGCAAACACACTTGTGCCACGCAATAATAATTGACGAGGCTCATTTAGCGGATCAGCTTTGTAAAAATAACTCCATGCATATAGCACCCAAGAAGTGTGCACGATAGCAGAACAGACTTTGGTCATGAATGAACTCATTTTATAGTTCTGGTGCATCTGGATTTGTCTGTGCATCTGAATATCACTTGAAATGACTTAAGTTCTATGCTAAATGTAAAATGCATCTGCATAGCTACAGCTTATGCATGTTTTCCTCCTAGTAATGGAATTTGTACAAGATAAATTCTGCTCTCCCAATTCCTATATGAGAGTCTCTGACAATCTGTAAGGAACAGGTTAGCAGTGCATAGGTTGGAAAGAACATTTGTTAGCAACTGAAAAATTCCTGATTTGTTTTTGCATGGGAGTGTGCTATGACCAATAGGAAAGCAATGTACAGACCTTAAACTAACAATAACCTTACAATCTCTGCTACTATGAGGAAATACCATGTATATGCGACGAGCTCCTATACTAAAGAGTTAGTCCATAGCAAATATTTGGATAACCAGGGGAAAAAAAATGCTAACATAAAAATAGCTAACATCTGCTGGATAAAATAAGCACCATATGTTGACTCATTCTACAGTAAAGATATGGAGTTTCAATTATATCATAACTACAAGATTCAACTGAATTTTATAGCCACAAAAGCACCTATAACCAAATGAAACTAATTCAAATGCAGGAAGGGGACTAAGAAATTTAGGACATCTTTATACATAGAATTCATGATATGTCAGTGTCACCATTACAATGGGAAAACCATAATTTACCAATGTAATAATTTGTTCAAAGTTAACAAGTTAGGAAAAGAGATACCCAGTACTTCCATCAAATTGGGATCACCAGCTTCAGACACTAACACTACTAGTCATCCATATTCAATAAATAGACTATTAGTTGCAGAGAATATCCTCAAAGGAAAATTGATGATAACAATAACAAGTACTTGATTCAGTTCAAGTCTGCCTCAGCCAGACCCAATAAGAGGGGAAAAAAAAAACCCAAAAGTACACAGGTAATAATTTGTATGCACTATGAGCATTTGTTCAAGACTTGAGGCTAAATTCCAACATCATTATATCATCAAGTTTCAAATATGCACTTTTGAGTCATAACAAAACCTGCCAAATAAAACTCAGATGCCATTGCCCATCCACAATTATATTGCAGCAAGATGGTCCAAGGATTTGTGATTTTCGCAGGTTCAAGGTCGATGTACCAGAAATAGAGGGCTTACCTTGTAGTAGCTGTACTGAGTTTGCTCGCCAACTTGGTAAGCCAAAGGATTGTCACTGCAAAATGCAAGCTTCGCAGTTGACAAATATAGAACTCCCATTACTGGACCAGCAGAAGTAGACAGGTAGCACGCATATGTCTTCTGAAGTTGTTCCTCAGGAACGGTGTCAAAATTTTGTTGAAATATTTTCTCATAACCACCTTCCGCAAGGACTTTAGTTTGCTGAGCAATTCTTCCCACAGCAGCATCAGCAAAACTAGGCCCAGTTTTCACTGGTCAGAAGAAGAAGGAACGGTTAGCATATATATGTTTGCTACAAAAAAAAAAATAATAATAATAATAATTAATTGCTAAAGCTGTACCCAGATAGGATCAATTATCTGAATTGGCTTTGGAGACCATGAATTAATTTGCACCATGCGGAATCAAGTATGTATTGCAATCAATATGCTAAAGATTGAATATTTTGTCATATGAAGCAAAAAAACCACCAAAAACAACACTTGCCAATACAATAATTCATCTCGATCGAACACACAGAAACAAGTCAAAATAAAACGTGAAGATAATTACAGTGTTGCCACATGTTGCCAGCAAGATCCTCAGCCTTCTTGGTAGCGTCAGCAGCCTTCTTTCCCCATTTCCCAAGCACATCCTTCACCGCATCCATTTTATCTGCCCAAAATTAAACAACCCCACAATTAAATTCATTTCTGCTTTTTGAAAAAAATCCCCACTTTGTTCGTCTAAATTGCAGTCAAACAACAACCCATACACTAAAGGAAAAAAAAATTACTCTTTGAGGATGATGGACCAACAGGAGCCGGAGATACATAAGGATTAGACTCAGCAGGCATAGTAGTAGCGGCAGCAGCTTCAACAGGAGCAGGAGACGCTGATGTGACGTTCGCCCAATTCTCTGGAGGTGGAGAAACATCGCTAGGGTCGATCTTTGGATAAGGAGCGTAATCCGAGGTATGAGGATTGGGCTTGTTGTCGTGTTTTGGTGAGCCTGCAGGTGATCTTGGTTTCTTGGCATCATCGACAGCTTGCTGCTGATTTTCCATTTTGTTCTTTTGCTTGGATCTAATGCCTGACTTGAAGACAGCAACACCAAAACTTCGTTTACTTTAAACTATGTCGGATTTATCGAACTGGGTTTTTTTTGGTTTGAGAGTTAAAAGACGGTTTTAATGAGGACATATACAGCAAACACCATGGACATCACCAACGGTTAGAATTTAGAAGTTTCGGTTTTTTTTTTTTTTTTTTTTTTTGCAGTTTTTGGTGTCAAAACGGTCAATTTGAATTGATTGTTTCTAGAGTATTCCTTCTTCTGGGTTTTAATTTAATTTTGATGTGTTTGGTTGCTTCTCCTTTATGAAGAAGCCCAAAGAGAAGGTCGATATGGCCAGTTTTTCTCAAGTTCTGCTTCTGTAAACTAAGCCCACATGCATTGATCCGGCCCTTTCTTATGAGAATGTTTGCAGTGAAAAAGTTTGTGTTTAAATTCCCACCCTATCCAATTTTCTTGTTTACAAATTGTAGGCAGTAGGCGTCAAGTGTCAAACGGCACTGTATGAACTTAATTAATATATAATCGGTATTTAAAATTTCCTACATTTAAACGAATTTAGTTAGCACAACAGATGGTATTTTTTCATTCGGTTCGGTATCAGCAGCTGAAAATTGGCTTAAGTTTGATATTTGGCAATATTTGATTTCTATATATATATATATACACAAGAGATTACGTGTTAGCTTGTGGTGTTACCATATTACTCTGCCAATTTCATTGAACCCATCAGGTCGGTGGCCTTGTCGATTAATTTATTCAAACTCAATTATGAGTTTTATTATTAAAACATAGTATTTAATATATAAACCAAATCATATTTTGGTCCGATTTCTGATTTTTCCAATACGACTGCCCCTAATCTATCCATGTCTAAATACATAGAATTTAGGATTTTTTTTTTTCAAATCCACAATGTCTTGGGCATTGTGCTAAGATAAAATTAGAAAGCTGATGGGCCATTTTTCAGAGTTCAACTCTAATGGAAACTAACAAACTTTGGGTGTTGGCCTCACTGACTTAAGAGTATAATAAGCAGTAGGGTTTCAGTATTACAAATTATACGTTTTTCACAATTAAATTCTAAAAGAAAATTTCTTAATAATTGAGTCCTGTAAAATTTTAAATATATTCCCGTTAGTTTTAATATGTTAATTCAGACAGAATTAGTTAATTTAGCATAAATATCATTTATGTCATTTACACCTCACCTTATAAATACATCTCACATGATTCATGTTATAGAGCCACTTCAGCTAATTGCCACATCAAACTTCCACTTAAATTCGCAATTAAAATACAAAATTAGGTTTAATCAATACACAAATATATTTAATTTCAATGCTTTATTCTTCTTCTTCTTTATTTATTTATTTACAACTTCATCTTCTTCACTTTAATTTTTCACTTCTTATAAATCTCTCCTTACTTTTCCTTTGTCAAATTTACCTTATCTCTCACCGTAACCGCCCCTTCTCCCATTTCCTATGGATTCCTTATTGCACATGAATCATTTACTTCAAAAATCTTAATGGTTGTTATTGTTCAATTTAAGAGCATTTGCTGAATTTTCATTTGCTTTGCTTTGAATTTTTCTAAATTTGGTTGTTATCTGATCTTGAATATCTGTTTTAGCTTTGAGGCAATGTAGAATAAGCAATTAATGTAAAACCAAAAAAATATTGGAGATAAGAATAAACATGGGTGCAATTTTTTTATTATCAAATTTAATGAAAAATTCTAAACACAATCTTCTTAATTTTCTCAAAGCTCTACTTATAATATGTGTGTGGAATGCAGAATTGATATCGGTGGTGATGCTGCTGTTTTAAATGCTCCTGCTACTAAATATTGCCATTCCACCCACTAAATAAAGTAAAAGGAACTCAAAAAAATTAAAGAAAAAAAAATGATGAAAAAACACATAGCCTAAAGAGGAGATTGACGAACTTAAATTTATTAAGAGGATCAAGTAAAGGGGCGTGGTCGGAAAAAGAAGAAGAAAAAGTTGATGTGGTAAGAAATGAGGTGATGTGGATTAAGTAGATTATATAGAAGTTGAGACGTAGAAAAATGAAATTTTTATGCTACATTAGTATATTCTGTTAGAACTAACAGAATAGGACTAATAAGGAAATCTTTAAATTTTTATGAAACTTAGTCGCGAAAAATTTTTTGTTTTAGGATTTAATTGTAAAAAACATATAACTTATAAGACTTTGAATGCCACTATCCCTAAGCACTATATAGATATCATCAACTGCGAATGCTTGTTTACCACCAAATGATTAAGCCATATTTTAACTTATTAACTTTAATTTATTATTATTATAATTCATTCCTTTGCCACATTGCCAATAATGGATTGCAAATTGCACCACTTATCTGTCTAAGATTATAAAATTGATAAACAAGTAAGTTTCTTCCAAAAATTTCCCCAAATTAGGAAACTTTTTACTGTCATTTTATCGTCATTTCATTTGTCACAGCAATGTGCACTTACCTCATTTCCTCTCTTTTACTTTCATTGCTAAAAAGGCTATCAAAAAGTATGTGGAAAGGAGGAAAGGGAAGAAAAAAAATAGAGAGAAAAATAATGTTATTTTTCCCTCTTATATTTGGATAGGAAGAAAGTAATATAGAGGTGAAGAAAAATGAAGTTATATTTTTATTGAAAAATAAGGGTAAAATTATAAAATTAAATGTGTCATTTGCTTTTTTTACTTTTTTCTTATTTTTTTTCCAATTTGGAAAGATAAGGTAGAGAGGAAAATAAACTACACTTTCCTTTTTTTTTTCTAAACAACAAAAAGTAACTTTCATCCCTTATTTTTCTACCTATTTTTTATCCCCTTTCATTTTCCTTGATTCCAATCTTGCTGAGTTGATGGAACTCTGAACAACTATATTTTTTTCTCAACAGGTACAGTATTTAAATATGAGATTTTAATGATGGAATTTGGACCGGAGAATACTCTTTGCTAATTCAATATGAGATTTTAATGATGAAATTTGGACCGGAAAATACTCTTTGCTAATTCCTGTCATATCTCTTTTTAGCCATTACAAATCAAAAAATGAGAAATTTGATATCAGATCTTCAATAATACTTATAAAAATTTGACTATTATTAAACCAAAACAACACGGATTAATTCTACCATACTTCATTGATAGACTAACTGTAAATTAAATTAAAAGAGAAGTTCACTATTATTATTATAGTAGACGAAAAGCAATACCCTTCTTCTTTGGAATCAAATATCACTTAAGAAAACTTCACCGATATATGGACAAATATCGCTTGGAAAAGGCACTTCACATGCTCAATTTTATTATTTTTTTTAATTTATTTTGCTTGCAATGTGCTGTCATGCTCTTGGACCAACCAACCCAGGACTCCTATTCTCTGCATTTAATTTATCATATTAAAGAAAAAAGAGAGAGAGGAGATTACAAATCATGCTACGAAGCATGCATATAAATTTCAAAAGAAAAAATAAAGTTTCATTACAATTCGAATTTTCAATCTTTTACTGCCCTTGGTAGCATAAATTAAATTTCCATTGAGGAAATTTTGTCCAAAGACTCAGTTTTATGGTTTTGAATTGATAATAGAAAATTAAAAAAATTATGAGTTTAAACTTTTTTGAGAATTTTTTATCAATAAAGAAGTTAATAGAAATTAAACTAAAAACTCTAAAATACTTTTAGAGAAAAATTATCATTAGATCAATCCCTCACTAACTCTCTTTTTTAATGTTTAAGGTTATAATATGAGTAACATTATATTTATAAAATAATTTTTTTTGACAATAGTTCTAAAATAATGTTATCAAAACCATTTGTGGCAAGTTTGTTTTGGGCCAAAATAATTGAGTCATTTCACCTTACTTTTAAAGTGTGAATATTAATATTGGATTGGCAATATCAATTTTAAGTTTTGAATGTTATTTTGGATTCTTATAATGATGATCTTATTGCAATTTAAAATTAAATTTAGGATGGCTACGGGTGGATTTGATCTCAGAACCGATCAAATTTGAAACTGATTTAGAATTCAAGAGAGTCGATTCGTTTTAATTATGAATCGTAAATTTTTTAAAAAATTATTATTAAATCTACCATACTAGGGGTGTAATCGAGCCGAGTCGAGTCGATACACTGTCAAGCTCGAGCTCGACTCGACTGTCAAACTCGAAGCTCGAGCTCGACTCGAATTCGATCGAGCTCTTATTTTTGAAGCTCGAGCTCGACTCGATTAAAGAATTCATATACTCGAGCTCGACTCGGCTCGACTCGATTAATTAAATAAAATTTTTAATTTTTTAAAATTATATGTTTTTAAAATATTTAAACTCGACTCGAGTT
>CATIWK010094668.1:0-16775 GCA_949634005.1 Mallotus japonicus
CTGTAGCTCGATTGACCAGTGGTCTCGGGGCCGGTCTACTGTCAAACTGGATAAGAGAAATATATTTAGAATTTAAGAAAAGCTTGTTGGCTAGTGAGATACAGTGATTGAGGTTATGAAAATGTTAGGGTTCTGCTACGGTCCTCCACTCAAAAAAAAAAAATTTATGCATATGATTTCGAGCATCTGTGTGAACTGCATGTATAATTTAATAAATATTATATCTGATTATATGATTAATGCTTGAATGTCTGTGTTTATGGTGCGTGTATATATATAATAATAATTCACTCAGTGAGGTCTGACCCACCTCAATTATTTTTTTTACAGGATCTTCTAGTTCAGACCTTCCTATTAACATTCTTTGCCGGTCTTCTTCAGCCCCGACTAGATTATGTAAATTTCAAATTTGAACCTTCGTTTTTACTCTAGAAGCTGCAGTAGTAGTATTTGATTGTTGTCATATTTAATATTGTTTTAAAATTGAGACTTGTGTTTAAAAGATTATGTATTGTGATATTTTATTTTATAATATGAGATTTCATTTTACTAATTAAAGTTTTAATTATAAGGTATTTTTATGATATGTTTATATGAGTTTTTATTTTTAAGGCTTGCTACGGGTTCTGGTTTCCAGAAATTCCCGTTCCCTAGCGCCGGTCATGACTCTCCGGTTTGGGTCTTGACATTTTCTCACTCTATTAAAATAATGAAAAGTGGAATCAGGTATGATAGCAGTAGCTGAAATAGTCTCATCAGGAGTAGGTACGTAAATGGTAGTATTATTGAGCTCTTCAAAAGCAAGTAAATCAGAAGTAGGAAATAGTTCAACAAATGAATCATTAAAGAATAAAGAAAGTGAAGGATCAATTTGATGAACTTTTAACAAAGAGAAAAAATGGTTGTTCCTAAAAGGTAACATGCTGTGAGATACGCAGTGTATTAGAGTTAAGATCCTAATCCAGCAATACCCTTTATGTTCAATACCATAACTAAGAAAATAATATAAGCGAGTTTAAGGCTCAAAATATGAATGTTCATACGGATGTAATAAGACAAAACATGCACACACAAAAGGTTTAAAAATTGAATAGTCTAAAACCTTACCATATAACTGCTCAAAAGGAGTTAAATTATTAAGAACATGAGTTGGAACACAGTTGACAGTATAAACTATAGTTAAAGCAGCTATTAGTGATATGCCCTAAGCCAATTATATAATGGCAACATTTTGATATTGTCATATTTCATTTATTAATAAAGAGGCATTTTCATTATTAATGGTTAATTCTAATAATTCCTTGAATAATTAATTCTACCTAAGGTCATCAAGTATGTGACTTAACAGTAAAACTCTTAGGTGAAACTTGAATTCTATTATAAATTATCACTAGTCGGTCATTATCATTGGAACAATAATGAATAAAGACTAGTATGATGTTGATTAACGATTATGTTTTACTAATCATGTATATGAGATATTAAGTTAACTCATATGTACATATTTGAGAAATGATATACTGGATCAACCCGCTATAAGAATAGTACATGGATAATTATTATAAGTGATTCTTATCACGGTAGTATTATTTTAGTGGTCTGACCTGAAATCACCATAGTTTCCTACGTAATAAGTTCTGTATTTTGACATATTTTAACATCATCTTTAACCGGATGGAACAATAGGTTGTGATTGATATAGACTGAGTTATGTGAGGAATGTGAGTAATTGAGAAGGAATTTGTTTCTCATTTATTATGAGAAGATATTTATGGGCCCTTCAATAAGTTAGACTAAGGAAAAATGCATGACCATGTTAGAATGAGTTGATAAAGAGTTATCAGTGTCAATTTACTTACGATCGAGAAATAATATGATTGAATAATATAAAGATGACATAAACCATGCCTTATGTTCAATTAACATATCATTTGATAAAATGACTATAATACATACTGTGGATTAGGTTATGTCAGCTTATTGGCCTTCACACAACTTGAGTAGTCATAATGACTTACTAAATGTCACTTATAATTTATGGGCTAGATTTCAGATTTTAGCTTGATTGCCAACGTTGTGTGAACCTATAGGGTCGTACACTTAGAACATACCCAAAGCAGACTTAAGTTAATTCACCTAAGGAAACTCTCTTTGAATGAATAAATAAATAAATAAATTTATGTTCATATTTATTTATTTTCTTATTTATTTAAGGTAAGTGTTATCTTAAATAAATTGGAAATAATTCTATTCTTGGAATTAGAATAAAAATAAAAATAGAAGGTTAAACATGCTAAAATGGTTTTGGTAAGTGAAAGGATGGTATGTATATATATGTACATCTTATTCTCTAGGGTTTTACACAACATATCACTTCTTTTTCACCTTCTTCCAATTCTTTTGAGAAAAGAAAAGAAAGATACACAGAGAGAAAAGAGAGGTCTTTAAAAATGTGCTAGCAAACTTACACTGCTTTTGGACATCCTGTTAATGTGGATACCAGTAGAGGATGTAGCTGTATTGGCGGCATCACAATCCGACAAGAAGACACAAAAAGCTCGAGGTAGGGTGTCACCAACATGAACCCCCTCTCATCCTTTCAATTATCTTGCCTTGTGGCCATATTGGTGAGTTTTTAGAATCCCTCTTAATCGATTTAACCGAATTACATGAATCTTGTGAGGATTTTGTGATAAAATTTTTTATTTTCCTATACGTGCTTGCATCACGAATCCTAACAGTGGTATCAGAGCCGCTTGTAATTCGATTAAATTGATTTTACTATTTTTGACATATATGTGATATATTTGATTATGAAAATGTGTTTTCAGAATTTCAATTGAAAGTTTTTGTTTATGTGATGATTCAATTAATCTATATTAAAATAGTTTTATACATTAATTTGATTAATGTCTATGGTTGTTTAATATGATTAAACAATTTTTATTGAAAAACATACTTTTTTTTATAAAAGCAGAATCAGGAATTAGGGGCACACGACTGTGTGGCTAAAAGCATACAAACGTGCCTACTTTGATATCTGCAGAGTAAGTGTGACACACGATTGTGTGGCTAAGAGCACACAGTCGTGCCTACTTTAATATCTACGGAATAAGTGTGGCACACGGCTGTGTGCATTTTGGCACACAACTATACCTGAGAACATCTCTGCAGAATACAGTGGCACACGGCTGTGTCTAATTTGACACACAGCTGTATCTCTTAAGATTAATAGCATATTTATTGAACAAAATTAATATATTTTTGAAAATATTAACAAAATGTAATATAATTACAATGATTTAGAGTCCTGGCAACAACTCATTCAATGAGTTAAGGTGAATTGTTTACCTTTTGAGGACCACCACTAGGGTTGCTGCCCCTTGACTCATAATGAAATTGCCACATAATTCATTTTCATAATAATAATAATTAATTTCAATGAAAAATTTAATAATTATGCCTTTATGTGTTTAATGTAAATGCATGGTACATGGCATGGCCCTTAGATCAATGTGATTGGATTTATATTATTCATTTTATGGGTTGTAAACTTATTAAATACGGCTTGCGTGTCATTTTTGTTTATTGTAATTTTTATTTCGTTAGTAGTAATAGAGTAGTATAGATTATGTTGTAATGTAATATAAATCAAGACCCAACATAGAGATCCAAAATGGAGGCCCAAGGTGGAGATTCGAAGTGAAGGCTAAAAGTGGAGATCCAAGGTGAAGGTTTAAGATGAAGGATGTCTTGTTACCTAGGATTGACCTTTGATCTTTGTAACCTTTGATCTTCATATTGGCTTATGAAGATCAATCTAGATTTTGGCCATGCTATGACATGTTTACTTTATTATTATTATGTTATGTATATGATGCTATGCATGTGATGCAACATAATAACCATATAAGATAAAATTAAATAGAACCCTTATTTAATATTAAGTTACTAAATGCCTACTATACTTCAACACTTGTCAAGAGTTGGATTGCTATATATAGGTTCTGCCAAAGCAGGGTGTATTAAGCCATATGGGTAAGATAATTTGGACAAGGGTGATATTTAAATATTTGAAATGGTTTGACTTAACTTGGTCATCAAAAGGGTTTTGGACCTAGGGCATTGGATGAGATTTTTAGTCAAGACATGTGATGTCAAATCCCATATCTTTCCAAGAGTTACGTGAGATGTAATTGGTAAAGAGTTACCTACCTAAATAGTCATACTTTAGGCAATAAGCCAAAGCTTACTTAGAGTACGTTGAAATATGGATCTTGGCCCATTAAAATTATAATTATTGTGACTGTCGAAATAAATTTGAGGGTATTATTTTGAATAAATTTTTTGGGTTTTATAATTATGCCTCACTAAAATAATTTAAAGAAAATACTGAGTACACTGTATATATATTTGTTGTAGATAATGGCATCAAATACTACATCTAAATTGTCACTACGATCGATCCTTGAGAAGGACAAACTTAATGGGAATAATTTCCTTGACTGGTGTAAAAACTTAAGAATTGTTCTTAAGTAAGCAAGAAAAGAATATATCCTTGATCAACCTATTATAGATGAACCAGTTGCCAATGATCCTAAGCTTAAAAGGATGCTCATAGTAAGTATTTTAATGATTTTACTGATGTTACTTGCCTCATGCTTGGAAGCGTAGAATTAGAGCTTCAAAAGCAACTGATGGAAATAGAGGCTTATACTATGATAGGCCATCTCAAGGAAATGTTATAAGAGAAAGCTAAAATCGAAAGGTTTGCCACCATAAAAGCATTATTTTCTTGCAAGTTAACTATTGGCAACTTAGTGAGTCCTTATGTTCTTAAGATGAAGGGTCATATTGATCATTTGGAAAAGCTTGGTCTAAAGATCGAGCTGTTGTCCTCATTGTCCAATCTTTGCCTAAAACTTATGATGGGTTTATTATGAACTATAACATGCATAGTATGGAGAAAATTGTTTATGAATTGCATGAGATGCTTAAAACTGCTGAAAAGAACATCAAGACTACCAAGGATGTTCTAATGGTCAACAAAGGAAAATGTATGAAAAGGATGGGAAAGGGTAAAGGGAAGGTTAAGGCTCCTAAAGGCTTTTAGAAGCCCAAACCCAAGCCTGCACCCCAAGTAAAACCACCTAAGGAGGGAACATGCTTTTTCTGTAATGAGTGGGCCATTGGAAAAGAAATTATAAGTTGTATCTGGATGATTTGAAGAAGAATAAAGGTAGTGCGACTATCTCTTTAGGTATTCATGTTATAGAAGTCAATTTTGTCTACTTATGATTCTTGGGTATTAGTTATCGAATCTTCGTCTCACATTTGTATTGATGTGCAGTGCCTAAAAAGGAGTAGAATCTTAGCTAGAGGCGAAGTGGACCTACAAGTTGGAAATGGAGCAAGATGAGTTGCTTTAGCTGTAGGGACTTAACTTTGCCTAGTGGACTTGTTTTGAGTTTGAAAAATTATTATTATGTACCTGCTATGAGCAAGAATATCATTTCTGTTTCTTTTTTGGACAAAGATGGTTTTAAGTTTATTATTAGGAATAATAAATGCTCCATTTATCATGATAATATTTTCTATGAATATGCTCCACGAACTAATGGTTTTTATGTTTTAAACATTAAAGACACTAATGAAAAATTCATCTATAACATTAATATAAAGAATTTTAAATCTAATGATTTAAATAAAACCTATCTTTGACATTGTCATTGAGGCCATATATTTGAGAAATGCATTTCAAAACTCAACCAACATGGGCTTTTGAATTCATTTGATTTTGAATCATTTGAAACATGTGAATCTTTTTTTTTTTTTAGAAATATATGAATCTTGCTTATTATGAAAAATGATTAAGACACCTTTTACTGGACATAGTGAGAGGGCTGGTGATTTATTGGGCCTTATACATTCTGATGTATGTGGTCCATTAAGTTTCATCGCTAGAGGAGGATTTCAGTACTTTATTACTTTCACATATGATTTCATTAGGTATGGCTATGTCTATATAATAAAATATAAATCTAAATCTTTTGAAAGGTTCAAAATTTTTAAAAATGAAGTACAAATTCAACTTGGTAAAAATATTAAAGCACTAAGATCTGATCAAGGTGGTGAGTATTTAAGCTAAGAATTTATTGATCATCTCAAAGATTGTGGGATAATATCACAATTAACTCCACTAGGAACACTACAATAGAATGTTGGGTCGAAATAAAGAAATCAAACTTTATTGGATATGCTTCGATCTATGCTGAGTCAATCAGATCTTCCAATCTCCTTTTTGGGGTATGGTCTAGAAACTAATGCATTTGTACTAAACAGAGTTCTATCAAAGGCAGTTGAAAAGACACCATATGAGATATTGATTGGGAAGTCTCCCAATTTATCTTTTCTTAAGATTTGGGGATGTGAGGGTTATATGAAGCGTCAAATTTCAGATAAATTAGCATACAAATCAGATAAATACTTTTTTTGTAGGATATCCTAAAGAAACTAAAGGATATTACTCTTACAATGCTTTTGAAAATAAAGTGTTTGTTACTTGGGATGGTGTCTTTTTAGAAAGAGAATTCATTTCCAAAGGAACCAGTGGGAGTAAGGTACAACTTAAAGAAATTCAAGAACCATAAAATAGTATTGTACTACATATGGAAAATCAACTAGATTAACAAGTAACTGTTGAATCTATATAAGTACCACAAGGCCTAAGGAGGTATGTTAGGACACGTTATAACCCTAAGAGATATGGATTTCTTTTAACAGATAATAATGATTTGATGATTGTGGATCAAAGTGAGCCGATAACCTACCAAGAGGCCATGAATAGTCCTGACTTTGAGAATTGGTTAGAAGCCATGAAATCAGAAATGCAATCCATGTATAATAATCAAGTATAAACTTTGATTGATCCACCTGATGGTTTAAAAACTATTGGGTGAAAATGATTTTTTAAAAAGAAAATTAACGTGGATGGCAATGTGCATACCTTTAAGGCAATACTAGTTATAAAGGTTTCATGCAAACACATAGTATAGGCTGTGATGAAACCTTTACACCAGTTGCTATGCTTAAGTCCATTCAAATTCTTATTGCCATAGCTACATACTATGATTATGAGATATGACAAATGGATGTCAAAACAACATTTCTAAATGGAAACCTAATTAAGGATGTATACATGACACAACCAGAGGGTTTATCAATCATGAGAATTCTGGAAAGGTTTGCAAGCTTTAAAGATCCATTTATGGATTAAAGGAATCTTCTCAGAGTTGGAATCTTTATTTTGATAAAGCAGTTAAAGAGTTTGACTTCATTAAGAATGAAGATGAACCTTGTGTCTACAAAAAGGTTAGTGGAAGTGCAATAGTTTTTTTGGTGCTGTATGTTGATGACATATTGCTCATTGGAAATGATATTCCTACTCTACAAAATATGAAATCATGGTTAGGGAATTGTTTCTCATTGAAAGACTTAGGTGAAGCCGCCTATATTTTAGGCATAAAGATCTATAGGGATAGATCTAAGAGGCTTATTGGCCTAAGCTAGAGTACTTACATTGACAAGGTACTGAATAGGTTCAGTATGCAAGACTCTAAGAGAGGTTTTTTTACTAATGTCCCATGACATTAGTCTTAGCAAAACTCAGTATCCAATGACACAGGATGAGCGAGACCGTATGAACAAGGTTCCATATGCTTCTACTATTGGATTCATCATGTATGCCATATTATGTACTCGACTTGATGTCTCATATGCCTTAAGCATGACTAGTAGATACCAGTCAGACCCAAGTGAAAGTCAATGGACAACAATTAAAAATATCCTTAAGTACTTGAGAAGGACTAAGGATGCATTTTTACTATATGGTAGGAAGGAAGATGAGCTAGTTATAAACGGTTACACAGATGCCAGCTTCTAATATGAAAAGGATAACTTTTGATTGTAATTAGATTATGTGTTTTGTTTGAATAAAGGTGCAGTGAGCTACAGAAGTTCAAAGAAAGACATCGTTGCTGATTCTACAATAAAAGTTGAGTACATAGGCAACTAATGAAGCTATTTGGATTAAGAAGTTCAAAACTAGATTGGGCATTATTCCTAGTATATTAGATCTAGTGGAGTTGTATTGTGATAATAATGGAGCCATAGCACAGGCTAAGGAATCCAGATCATATCAACGATCCAAATATATACTCAGGCGTTATCATCTCATTCGAGAAATCATTGAGAGAGGAGATGCGAAGATATGCAAAATACCAATAAATGACAATGTTGCTGATCCACTAACTAAGCCTAAACATGAGAGTTATACTATTACTAGGTTAATAGGTATTAGATACAAAGTTGATTGGGCCTAGTGCAAGTGGAAGATTGTTAGTGATATGCCTTAGGCCAATTATGTAACGGCCACATTTTGAATTGTCATATTTCATTTATTAATAAAGAGGCATTTTCATTATTATTAGCTAATTCTAATAAGTTCCTTGAATAGTTGATTCTACAAAAGATTATCAAGTATGTGATTTGATAATAAAACTCTTAGGTGAAATATGAATTCTATTTTGAATTATCCCTAGTTGGTCATTATCATTGGAACAATAATGAATAAAGACTAATATGATGTTGATTGATGATTATGTTTTATTAATCATGTATATGAGATATTAAGTTAACTAATAGGTACATATTTGAGAAATGATGTACTGGATCGACCCGCTATGAGAATACTACATGGATAATTGTCATAAGTGATTCTCATCACGGTAATATTATTTTCATTCTTTGACTTGAAATCACCATGATTTCCTACATAATAATTTCTGTATTTTGACACACTCTAACATCTTTAATCGAATGATACAATAGGTTGTGATTGGATATAGAATGAATTATGTGAGTAATATAAGTGATTGAGAAGGAATTTATCCCTCATTTATTATGAGAAGATATTTGTGGGCCCCTAGATAAGTTAGACTGAGGAAAAATACATGGCCATGCTAGAATAAGTTAATAAAGAGTTATCAGTGTCAATTTACTTAGGATCAAGAAATAATATGATTGAATAATATAAGGATGACATAAACCATGCATTATATTTAATCAAGATATCATCTCACAAAAGGACTATAATACATACTGTGGATTAGGTTATGTCGGATTATCGACCTTCACATAACTTGGACAGTCATAATGTTTTATTAGAGGCCGCTTATGATTTGTGGGCTAGATTTGGGATTTTAGCTTTATTGTCAACATTGTGTGAACCTACAGGGTCGCACACTTAGAACAGGTTGAAAACAGACTTGGTTAATCCACCTAAGGAAACTCTCTTTGAATGAATAAAAAAATAAATATATTTATGTTCATATTTATTTATAAATTTCCTTATTTATTTAAAGTAAGTGTTATCTAAAATAAGTTGGAAATAATTTTATTCTTGGAATTAGAATAAAAACATATTTAGAAGGTTAAACATATCAAAATGGTTTTGGCAAGTGAAAGATTAAAAACCCTAGATGGTATATATATATATATATACATATATACATACATCTTATTCTCTATGGTTTTACATAGCATATCACTCCTTCTTAACCTTCTTTCAGTTCTTTTGAGAAAGGAAAATAAAGATACAAAGAGAGAAAAAAGAGGTATTTGAAAAAAGGTGCTAGCACACTTACATTACTTTTGGACATCCTGTTCGTGTTGATACCAGTAGAGGGCATGGTTGTATTGGTGGCATTTTAATCCGATAAGAAGACACGAAAAGCTCAAGGTAGGGTGTCACGACTCTCATCCTTCCAACTGTCTTGCCTTATATTTGTCTTGGTGAGTTTTTGGAATCCCTCTTAATCGATTTAACCAAATTACATCAATCCTGTGAGGATTTTATTATTAAAATTTTTATTTTTCATTGCATGCTTACATCACGAATCCCAACAACAGCTTCTGCCTAAATTATTTTAGGACATGAGCAAGAGATAAGGAGGGTACAAACAATATCAAGAATTTGATTATGATTATGTTTATGTTTAGCCCTTCCATTTTGCTGAGATGTATGAGGACTAGAACGTTGAACAACAGTTTCTTATTGAGAAAGAAATTAAAGAAAAAAGAAACTTTATGCTCCATGGCATTATCAACACGAAGTATTTTTTGGTATGAGAGAATTAGGTTTACTCATATTGAAAAAATTAACATATATTTAAGGAAGTTTAGATTTTTTTTTCAAAAAATAAATTCAAGTAACTCGAGAATAATCATTAATAAATAAAATAAAATATCGATAGCCATTAACAAATGAAATAGGAGGAACCCAAATATTAGAGTGAACAAGTCCAAAAGGAAGGTCTGGAATAGAATTATTATTATTATTATTATTGAAAGATAAATCTTGTTGTTTTGCAAGTTGAGAGTTTAAGCAATCAAAGGACTCAAATTTTATAGATCCTAATAAACCACGAGACACTAAAGTATGAAGTTTACTAGCTAAAACATGCCCTAAACGAAAATGCCATTAGTATAAAGGAGAGACAATTATTGTCATAGCAGACATAAACTTATGGAAAAGACAAAGAGACATAAGCTCAAATAATCTTCCCATCCTACGACCACTGCAAGAGTCTAACCCATTTGTCGATCCAGTACCTAACAATTAGAAGAAGAGAATATTATGTCAAGATATAAGTCACATAATTATCCAACTGACATAAATTTAAAGCTAGATTAGGAACAAAGTATGTATCAAGTAAATCAAGATAAGAAGTAATTACATGGCCAATGTGAGTGATAGACATTTTTATGTCATTTGCAGTATGGATAGGTGGAAGAGAGGAGATTGATATTTTAGTTAATAAATAAGAGAGATTTGGGGTCATATGATTGCAACAGGCAGAGTTAAAACGTCAAAGAGATTTACCTAGAGTGATAGATAAGGCAGTAGGGGAAGGAGAACTAGAGTAGAGAACCTGTTTTAGAAGAACTTTACGATCACTAACAGTAATGGTAGTAGATCCATTAGAGGTAGTAACAATAGTAATAGAAGATCCAGATTGAGAAGAATTCTTAGATTTAGAAAATCTACCCTTTGGTTTTAGTGGGTAGGTAGGACAATTTTCAATAATATTCCTATATTCATGACAGTATCTATATTCAACAGTGGGACAATCAAGAAAATTATGACCAGTTTGGCAATAATTCTTATAAAATTTTGGTCGTGATCTTTTGGTAGTGTGGCTTGAACTGTGTAGTTTAAGAGTAGCATCAATTTATGGAGACCTATTAAAGCCAAAACGTGTTTCTTTAAAGATGATCTCTTGAACAACAACATTTAGAGTAGGTAGAGGATGATAGTATAATAATGAAGCCCTTACTACTTTATATTCTAAGTGAAGAAGCCATGAGAATCTGAATGAGATGGAGATGATCTACAATAATTTTAGCTTGAGCTAACTGATCCCAAATAGGTTGTATTTGGGCAAGAAAATCATTCACTAATTGCTCTAGTTCTTGTTTGAGAGTATGTAGAGTGGTCCACAATTGGTAATAGTGAGCAATTTTAATGGCTTTGAATCGATTAGATAAAAAATTCAATATTTCCTTAACAGTGTTAAAATCAACAAGTTGAATACCAATGGAGGGAATAGAGGTCTTATGGAACCATATCATAATCTAGTGATTTTTGCTATCCTAATCTTTAAGTCGTTCAACGAACTTATCACCTGGTTCATCTTTTTCTTGCAAAGGTTTAATAATATCCCCAGTAACTACACGTTAGAGTCTACATCCAATTAAGAAACTTTCATACTTCAGACCCAGAGATTATAGTTTAATCCGACCAAAATAGTGGTAATTGGTTTAGAGACATCAATTTTCTTTATGGCAAAATTTTTATAAATAGATCCAGAAACGAGTTCAACAAGAACAAAAAAATTAGAAACATATGAAGTAAAAAGGTATTGTTTTTGGAAAGAAAGACAAAAGAACTTAGGCAAAACAAAGCTCTGATACCATATTATGACCAGAGAATTATTGAATTGTATATATTATACAATACAAAGGGATCTATTTATGATGTACAAAATAGAGTTAGAATAGGAAATAAACTTTATAATAGGAAGTAACCTCTACAACAAGGAAAATCTATATAATAGGAAAAAATTAAGGGATAGTGAAAACTCAAGGTCAAAATAAGAAGATTATCACAATCCCTATAATCATGCCAATAATTAGCAATTTTATGTATAACACATTAACACTTTTAGAATTATTGAAATTGTGCTGATATGAGATTTTAATTTATTATATAATGCTGATGTATTATTATTATTATTTTTTGTGTGATATAGAGCTAACACAACAGTAAGGTGTCACTAATGTAATGATAACATGATACTTATCTCATCTGCCATATCTTTAACTATGATAATAATTTAATATATTTTTGGTCTACATTATCGATATCTAAAATTTAATGGACTTTAACTAATTTAATTCGATTCGAGTAAAACCGCAAAAATGGAAAATTGTTAAAGGTAATAATTGTATGTTTTAACTTATCACAAAAAAATCATATACTAAAAAAAACTAAAATCTAAAATCATACTATACTTTTTTCTCGAAATAATTACTACAGTCTTCCATAAATTTTATATAATATATAAATTCATCTTTTATTTTTGGAAATACATTAAAACTTGTATGAGAATGAGCTCCATTATTTTAAAACACCATTCCGTTAGTTTTTGATTTTGGTCAAGAATCAAATGAACTTTAGTAAACTTATTAAATGAGCATAATATAATTGTGGCCTTTTAAACTTGATACATTTTGCCAGTTTATTCTTTCAAATTACAAATTGATTATTTTAAAACTTTAAATTACTACAAACATCACTTACAAACATTTTTCATCTAATTTAGGTTTCTAATTAGTTTCATTTCAATTTATAAATAAATATTTAGACACTTCAAATGGTATAAAAAATGTCAATAAGTCTTATTTTCACCAAGTTCAAATATTTAAATAATCATTTTACAAATTGAGGATGTAAACAAATAAAAGATGTCAAATACAAGGGATTGCAGATGCATTAGGCTTATTAAATATTTAACAACATAATTTTAAATTTTAAAAAATAAAAAATTATGAATTTTTAGCAAAAATATATAGTTTTTAAAAATTTACTTCGTCAATAATGTTGACATTGTGAATATTGCAGTCTCTTATTTCCAATCTTTATTTATTACTGCTGATACCTCATATATCTCTCTTGTTGTTGATTGCATTAAGTGATCTATGTTTCCTTCAATGAATGGGAAACTTTTACAAAGAGTGACTAATACTGAAATCAAGTCTATTGTGTTCTTCATACACTCTACTAAAGCTCTGGGTCCTAATGGGTTCAATGCAAAATATTTTCAAGTCTATTGGGATGTTATTGGTGCTAATGTGTGTAGTGCTATTAAATAATTTTTCTTTAATGGTCATTTTCTGTGGGGCTTTAATCATATCTTAATCTCACTTATTCTCAAGGTGCCTAATGTGCTTCATAGGTTCAACTTGTGTTCTAAATTTTATAAAATTATTGGAAAAATTTTTGGCTAAACACTTAGAGGTAGTTATGGCATTTGTTAGTAGTTATTATCAAGGTGCTTTCGTGGGTGGTCATTTAATCAATGACAATATTCTTGTGGCATATGAAATAATGCGTAATTAAAAAAATAAGCGGTTTAGTAAACAATATGATATGACTGTGAAGTTTGATATGTCTAAAGTCTATGACTGTATTGAATGGTCCTACTTACGAAGTGTTATTATCAAGTTAGGGTTTCATCATCGATGTATTTCTTGGATTATGTAATATGTTCAATCTATTTCTTATTTAGTTGTTGTTAATGGTGAACCACTGGGCTTTTTTTGTCTGAATAGAGGTTTAAAACAAGGCTATCCGCTTTCTCCCTATTTGTTTCTTATATGTGCTAAGGGGTTAAGTAATTTTCTATGTTAAGTTGATTCCTCTCATAGTCTTCATGGTATTAAGATGAACTGATATTGCCCATCTGTATCTCACTTACTATTTGGTGATGATTTGTATCAGATGGCAATTCTTTAGCTCTATGTAAAAGCAAGCAATCAACGAATTAATTTTTCTAAATCAGTTGTTGTATTAATACACTAGCAAATACACACAACTTTAAGGCTCAAAAATTGGGGATTGACAATATTGATGCTTAAGATAAATATCTTAAACTTCCATCACTCATGTCTTAGTCTAAATGAGCTACATTTTAAGAGATTAAAGATCATATTGTTAAGAAATTATAAGGATGGAAATCACATTATCTTTCTTTTTTTTAGGAAGGAGACTTTAATTAAAGTTGTTGCCACTTCCATTCTTGTGTATACTATGTCTTATTTTAAACTATTGATCTCTTTTGATAAACAACGTAGCCAACTTATATCTAATTTTTTGTTAGGCTAACGTGACTCTGATTGAAGGTTAAATTGAGTTATTGGTCTTCTATGTGTCGAAGCAAATTTCATGGAGGTTTGGGCTTTCATGACTTGCCAGCTTAACTCTGCTTGCTAAACAATGATGAATTTATTGCATTACACATCTTTTTTTCTTTAAGATTTCCAAAGGTCGATATTTCTCTCACTTAAGTTTTTTACAAGCTTCATCGAGTTATAATTCCTCTTGGGCCCGACAAAATATATTGCCTAGTTAGGATATTCTAATTCATAAATTATAATGGCAACTGGGGATTCTTGTACTAATATTTCCATTCGTGATGATTTTTGGCTTCCATTAGATATCCATTTAGAGCCTTTGTTAAAGCTGATGCTCTACCTAATTTATAGTGGGTTGCACAGCTTATTAATGTTAGTTATAAATCCTTATGTCTCAATTTGGTTAGGGTTGTGGTAGATTCTAATCAAGATTCTATAGTTCTTAGTATGCCCATTTCCAATACATTGGTGGTTGATTCCCTAATTTAGGATTTGATGACAATCGGTTCTTTCACATTGAAAACTGCTTATCACATGGTTATTGCTCATCTTTCATCTCTAATATTCTTTTTGTTTCCTTTGATGGATGCAACACTTTTTTGAAAATAAATATGGTTCCTTTAGGTTCCAGACAGGCTCAAGCAGTTTCTTTGATATTTGTTCAATAATTCCCTCGGTGTTAATGGGAATCTTATAAGGCGTATACAATATTTAGATTCCACTTGTCTAATTTGTAATTTATCTAGTGAATCTGTTAAGCATATATTTCTCCATTATCCAAGATCCCAGTAGGTCTAGTTTTTATCACCCTTCATGATTTGAACTAAATCAATGACAGAGATTTCATTTCGAGATTGGTGTCTTCAGGTATCTTAATCTCTTCCTTATTCGATTTATGTTGTTTCCAACATGAATTTTTTAGTGTTTGTATTGTGGCATATTTGGAAGTCTCGTAACGAAATTGTGTTTAATGCTCGCTGTTATACTCATGTTGATATTGTTAATCATGTTCTCTTTCACTTTAATGAATTTCAGCAAGCATTAGACACAGTTCTAGTTCCTCCTACTCCACCTCTTTTGTGCACTTCCTCTTCCTGTTGGCCTCCACCATCATCTTTTATCAAGTTTAATTTTACTAGGGTGGTTGATAAAATACAAAATTTGAGATTTATTTGTTTCATTGGATGTGATTCTTCTTCCATGATTGTTGATGCCAAATCAATTTGTATTCCTCATACCACTCATTCTGAAGTACTTGAGGCTCTTGCTCTTTCAAATGCTCTTCATGAAGCATTTGATTTATTATTCAAGACTGTTATTTTGAAGGTCATGCTTTTACTGTTATTCAGGCTATACCGAATTATTGCTGCCAGGATTGTGATATTGGCATTATTTTGTAGGACATTCGGGCTCTAGTCTTTAATTTTAATTTGATTAACCTTGTTTATGTTCCTAGATCTATTAATTGGGTTGGTCAGTAGCAAAAAAAAAAAAAAACCCTAATTGATGAGAATGTTCACTCTCTTTCCTCCCTTTTATTGAGTTGGCTTCATGAGTTGTGTAAAAGCAACTATCCTATTGTATTCTATTCATTAATGCAATATTGTTTTATCTTTGGAAAAAAAACTTGGATTAATAGCAAAAACTGACAATGGTATTTTAGTATAAGAAAATAAGATTTTAATATATTATAAAAATAAAATAATACACTTATATATTACATAGGAATAAAGGTTAATTTGGCTCCTAAAATTTTCGCTCAAGGTCAAATTAGCTGTTTTACACCTTTTTGGGCCAGTTTAGCATTGAACTTTGGGATAAAGGCTAAATTGGCCCCCTAAAGATTACACATTTTTTTTTCACAAATTAACAAAAGACCATCTATACCTTTTCAAATACCTCCCTAATGTTTAAAATAGTTTACAAATTAATCCATATTTTAGTAATCTAAAATTTTTTAATTAAAAATAAACATTTAATTTTAAAATATTTAAAATATAATTTATTTTAATAATATATTTGTAAAGACCCGAATTTTCGTTTTAAATTCTAATATCGAATGTGGAATTTGCAGTGTTAATAAAGTGTATTTAGTTTGAAATTTCATTATTTAATTAATTAATTTATTATTTGATATTTAAATTATTTATTTTAACATTTTTAATTTAATTAAACTTTATGGGTTTTATTATATATATGTATATATATACGTTTGTGTGTTGTTTAGTGTATATATATAT